>JAWWES010000059.1:2096858-2151766 GCA_035583135.1 Lophotriccus pileatus
GGGCGCGCCCCGCGCGCGCCCCGCGACCAATCGGCGCCCGCGCCGCGCGCCCCGCGACCAATCGGAGCCCGCCCCGCGCGCACGGCTTAAAAGGGGCCGCGCCCCCCCCGCCGCGCCCCGCCCGGTTCCGGCGGCACCGGCGCATGGCGGCGCTTCCGCTGCGGCGGCGGCGGCACCGGCACCATGAACTACATGCCCGGCACGGCCAGTCTGATCCAGGACATCGACAGTGAGTGCCCCCCGCGCCGCCCTGCCCCCGGCGGGGGGCCCGGACCTCGCCCCCCGCGGGGAGACGCCCCCCACGGGCTCCGGTCCCCCCCGTGGGCTCCGGTCCCCCCCGTGGGCTCCGGTCCCCCCCGCGCTGTCTCCAGGCCGGGACCGACGCCCCGCTCTCGTTTCCCCCGCAGAGAAGCACCTGGTGCTGCTGCGGGACGGGCGGACGCTCATCGGGTACCTGCGCAGCATCGACCAGTTCGGTACGGCCGGGCCGGGGGCTGCGGGGGGCTGCGGGCACCCCCTGGGGCCGGTCCCGGGCAGGGAGGAGGAGGAGGAGGAAGAGGGACCCGCGGTGCCTTTGTAGAGTATGTTCGTGCTGCGGGGTAAACGCCCGCCCGTGTGTCACTTGGTGCTTCTCCCAGAACTGGGAGCTTCCCCCCCGTGATTGTGTCCAGCGCTGATGCTCTGGCATCGCTTTTTGGGCAGAAATAGCCCGGGTGATGTTCGTGCTCCAGCCCATCGCTCGCTCCTTGCCAAGAACCTGCAGCACCAACAACGCCCGCCGTCTTCTCTGCTGCCGAAGGCGCGAGGGTCTCAGGTGGGCTCAGCCCGGGGGTCTGAGCTCTCTCCCCGCCCTGCCCGCACAGCTGCAGGAGCTGCCGAGGTGGAGAGAGCTGGGGAGACGGTCCGTGCCTTCGGGGACGAGGCTCGGAGCACCCACCGAGTGGTGGGAGAGCACCATCACCGCCCTGGGGGCTCTGCCTGGTGGGACGGGACACTCGGTGCGGTCGGAAATCACAGCGAATGTGGATGGTTTTCTGTCTCTCTCGTCGCTGTAGCAAACTTGGTGCTGCACCAGACTGTGGAGCGCATCCACGTGGGCAAGAAGTATGGGGACATCCCTCGGGGCATCTTTGTCGTGAGGGGCGAGAACGTGGTTCTGCTGGGGGAAATTGTAAGTGAACAGCTCCTGCTGCAGCCTGGGACCGAGCTGGGGGCATTTGTGGTCTGTCTGTCTGCTGAGAAATACAGTCACTGTCCTGCTGGGGGGCTGGAATTTAAGCCCCCTCCCAGGGCCAGATCAGGCTGAACCATCACAGAAATGCCCCTGGGGTGCAGAGGGCAGAGGTGTCTCAGTAGCTGAAGCCCTTCAGGAATGACATGAAGGATGAAGAGCAACGTGGGGAGCTGCTGGGAAGCTCCAGCTTGTGTGTGGCGTTGCTGGAGGGTGTCATTAGTGGCTGCCTCTCCCCTCCCTGCTGGCTCTGCACCAGGGACACTGTCTGGGGTGGGCTCGGGAGGAGCCGAGCGCCGTCTCACTCGCTGTTTGCTTTAGGCTCCCACAGGAGCCCTCTCCCAGGACTGCCCCTGGTTGTCTCGGGGGTCTCTGCCCATGTTCCCACTCCTCAGGATGCCTCCAACACCTCTGTTTTCCGTCACCTCCACCCTTCGATGGCGCTCGTGGAAGGTGACCCGTGGTCCGGGGGTGCCGCGCGGAGCTGAGCAGGTCGTTTCTCCTGCAGGACCTGGAGAAGGAGAGCGACACACCCCTGCAGCAGGTGTCCATTGAGGAGATCCTGGAGGAGCAGCGGGTGGAGCTGCAGGCCAAGCAGGAGTCGGAGAAGCTGAAGGTGCAGGCGCTGAAGGAGCGGGGCCTGTCGGTGCCGCGGGTGGACACGCTGGACGAGTACTAGAGCTGCTGCCCCTTCCGGGCTCCTGATCCGCCTGTGCAGGGACAGGGCTCCTTGGAAAGGCGGCCTTTATTTCCAGATTGTATTTTCTCTACACAAATCATGCCTTTAGACTCCTTGCAGAGAAGGAGGTGAGGTCTGGCACAACGGCTGGGAGCGAGCGTTTGTGTTTGGGAGGCAAATCGCTGCTCTTTCGGTTTGTTTGCTTTTTTCCTCCTCGTGTGACTCTGTGTGAGAGTTTTCCTTGAAATGTAAATAAATCCTTGATCCTGGCATCACTGGTTTTCCAGTGTTCTGGTCCTGGTGCCTCCCCCCTCTCTCAGGAGGAGCACCCCTTGTGCCCACTCGTGTCCTCACCGGGTGCTGTGCAGGGGAAGCGGGCTTTCTCCAAGGAAAAGCTGGAGGATGTAGCAAGATCCTTCCCTCTGAGATGGGAAGCAGAACCTGGGCACTCCCTGTACCCCAACAAAGATTACCAGCACCCCCCAGCCAGGCTCCCCTGCAGCTGAACCCACTGACTACCTGCTGATGAAGAGCTGCCACACCCGGGGCACCACAGACCCTCCACCTGCAGCCCCTCCTCACCTCAGTGCTCTGCTGGAGCCGGCGCCGCTGCCTCAGCTTGGAACGTCCTTTGCCCCGAGCGTGTCCCGGTGCTGCCGGAGGTAGGAGAGTCCTTGGCTGTGACGTTGGGTCGGGGTTGGCTTTGGGCAGCTGCCAGGCTCCAGGAGCCTCCTGTGTGTGGGCAGGGAAGGGCAAACCTCGGCAGGGACAATCCCTGTGGAACCTCAGACCACTTTCCTGGGCAGGGGAGAAGTTCTCTGGGGAAAAGAGTCAGTGCTGGGGGGACAGCAGGGGTTTTGTCTTCCGAAGTGGTTGGTTTCTGTGCAGGACAAGCCCAGCTCTGCTTGCTGGGGCTGAGCAGAGCTGTGCTGGGGAGCCAACAGCCCCCGTGGCCAGCACTGCCCCCCCCTCACTGGCCCAGAGCCCACTCGCTCTGGGGGGAAACGTGTCTCCCCCGTTGGGTGGGCTCGAGTGGGTGTTGTGGGTTTGGGGGCGGCAAAGGTGTAAACAAGGAAATGCTAAAAAAAAAGAAAAAAAAAAGCTTTTATGGAGCTGGAGGTGGGTTCTGCGGCTGGAAAATCCCCGGCAGGAAAGGGATGGCTTTTTGGGACCTGGCTAGGTCGGGACTCCCCTCCCCAGCGCCCTGGGGGGTGGGAAGAAGAGGAGGAGGAGGAAGGCTGCGCCGGTGCCGGTGGTGTCGGTGTCGGTGTCTCCAGCCGGGGGCGGGCGGTGCGAGGAGCCGGTGCGGGGGTGTCGGGGGGACCCCCGGAGCGCGGGGTCGCTCCCGCTCTGCCTTTGCACAACCCCGTGACGTCACGGCCGTGACGCAGCCCCGGAGGCGGCCGGTGGCGGCGGGAGGCGCCCGGACCGCGCCGGGCATGGTGTGCGGGGACCCCCGCGCCATGGAGCTGGAGAACATCGTGGCCAACACCGTCCTGCTCAAGGCACGGGAAGGTACCGGCACCTGGTCCCCGCTCCCCGTCCCGGTCCCCGTTCCCGGGCTGCACCCCGGTGCCCTCCCTGCCACCCCCTCTCAACAGGCACCCCCGGCCCGGGGCGCCCCCCGCACTTCCCCCACGGGCACCCCGGGACCTCTCCGTGGGGACGGCGGGTACCGGGTGGGCTCGTCCCGAGTGGCATCGCCGAGCCCCGGGAGGGACCGGCTGCCCCGGAGCTGTGCCCGGTGCTCTGGGACGTCTGTCTGTCCGTCCCACCCTCCCGCAGAGCCGGGGACGGGAGCAGGGAGTGGAAAAAGCGATTTGGTGCCGTTCCCCGAGGGGTGCGTGTGCAGGAGCCGCTCTGTCCGTGTGTCCGTGCCCGTGGGACCAGCCTGGCACGGACGGGGCTCTCGCCAGCCAAACTTTGCCGGTGCCGGGACGGTTCGGTGCAGGCCGGAGCCAAACGGGCTCTGCCGGGACGAGCTCGGGCTCGCCGGGAGGTGCCTGGTGCGAGCCCTGCGGCCTCCAGGGCGAGGGGCTGCGGGCGTCGCGCCCCTCCGGAGCGGGACTTGGCACGGGCTCCCAGGGAGCCTTTGTTTGCTCTTGGTTTCCTTTGGGAAGCCGGCGCCCTCGTCACTGAACCTTCCTGACCGCAGAGCGAATGGCCCTGGAGCTGCTGGCACAGGAGAGATGGGGGCCAGGAGTTATCAGGGTTTGCTCCTGTACATCCCTGTATCCCAAAGGCCTCCTTACCCACATCGTGTCGCTCCTGGCAGTGCTGGGGGTGCCTCTGCCCTCGCCAGGTAAGGAGAGGTTTGGCATCGGCAGCCTGAAGCAGCCTCAGGTGTTCCAAGCGATGCTCCTGCTTGGGGCTGCTCCTGTCCCGTGGGATGTGTGATGGCTCCTGCATGACCAGAGCCTTGTCCGAGCTGGTGCTGGAGACGGGGACTTTGGAGCTAGGGCAGCTCTGCTGCCGCGGGCACCAAACGGGTTAATGTCGGTGTGTGACGGTGTGAGAGGTGATGGAAGCGGGGAAGTGGAGCGGGACGAGGGCTGGGACAAGGGCTGGGTCCCGGCTGGGAGGGGATTGGAGCAGTGGGGAGGATTGGAACCACCTCAGCAGAAAGCTGAGACCCCAGCAGAAAACTGGAGATCCCCATGCTCAGGGTCACAGGCTGTCGTGGAAGGTGCTGGAAAGCACAGGGTGAGGCCCGGTGAGGTCCATGCCAGGAGCATCCTGCTGAGCATCCCTGCAAGGTCAGGACAGCCTGGCCTACCATGCCAGGATGGCTCCTGGGGCGGGTGGAGGGTCCTTGCCTGGGCATCTCCCCTTTCCGAGGCTCCCGGGGGGTCCAGCCTGGGCACAGCAGGCCGAGGGGAGCGGCTGCTCCTCTTCCTCAGGACGCTGTGCCCCGATGTTGAGTCAGGACCGGGTGGGGATCCCCTTGGCTGTTCAGAATCAGGGTCCCTGAAGGGTCAGAGCCCTTTCTTAGGGCTGGGGGTCTGTTTTCCCACCTGCATTTAGCAGTGCCCAAAGCCCAGAGCGGTGCTGGCAGCCTGTGGCGTGTGAGCGATGGGTTTTGGGGGCCAGGAGCGGTGGGATGAGGGAACCCCCAAGCCAGGTGACTCTGCAGGACTGGGCAGGGGCTCTGCCACCCCCTTTCCCTCATCACCGGTGGGCCAGAGCAGCGATGCCCATCCTGCCAGCGCGACCTTGGCCCCTCGTTCCCGGCTGCAGGAGGAGGCGGCAAGAGGAAAGGCCGGAGCAAGAAGTGGAGGGAGATCCTGCGGTTCCCGCACATCAGCCGGTGCGAGGAGCTGCGCCAGGGCCTGGGTGAGCCGGGAGGGCACAACCAGCTGGGGCTGCGGGGCGTGCTGGGCACCTCCCGTGGCAGCTCCTGCCTCCCCTTTGCAGAGCAGGACTACGGCAGCCTGTGCCAGCGGCAGCCCATCGGCCGCCTGCTCTTCCGGCAGTTCTGCGAGACGCGGCCGGAGCTCCTGCGCTGCCTGCGCTTCCTGGACGCCGTGGTGAGGGACCCTCGGGGTGTTTGGGGTGCACTGAGGTGTTGTCCCGGGGCTGCTGGGGGTGGGCTGAGCCCTGTGGTGGGTTCAGTGTGACCGTGGAGCGGTCCCAGCCGTGCCTGCTGTGGGTGGTGCCCACAGGGCATCGTCCCGTGGCTGGGGCAGACCGGCCTCGTTTTGGGAGGTGGGGAGGCTCGGTGGGGTTACAGGGCGGAGCTGTGCCTGTCTGCAGCACCCTCTTCTCCTTGGGCATCCCAGGAGGAGTACGAACTCTGCCCAGATGAGAAGCGGAAGGAGATGGGGGAAGAGATCATCCAGCGGTTCCTGTGGCGGGAGGTGAGTCCTGGGGGGCTTTTCCCCCACCAGGAAAGTGACCGGGATGAGATGGGATCACGGGTTGGGTGCAGGAGCCATGTCCCCAGGGCATGGGTGTGATCCCTCTGCTCCCCTCGGCAGTCCCCGGATTCCCTGCCCGAGGTGGGCCACCCCCACACCGATCAGTACCTGCAGGAGCTGCAGAAGAGCCCCTGCAAGGACCTGTTCAGCAGCTGCCTGCGGTGAGCACCCAGCCCAGGGCCGGGGGACGGGGGGGCTGCAGTGGTGGCACCAACAGCCCCCTCTCCCCGCAGCCCCCTGCACCGGTTCCTGAGCGGGGACCCCTTCGCCGACTACCGGGCCAGCATGTACTTCGACCGGTTCCTGCAGTGGAAGTACCTGGAGAGGTGAGGGCTCTGCGGGGCGCTGGGGGCCCTGCGGGGCGCGGGGCTGACGTGTGGGGCCGGGGCTGTGCGTTCCAGGCAGTCCGTCACCAAGGACACCTTCCGGCAGTACCGCATCCTGGGCAAGGGCGGATTCGGAGAGGTACGGCCACGGAGGAGGGAGGGCTGGGGGCGGGTGGGCAGAGGGGACTCACCCCATCGCTGTCCCCCTCGCCCCCAGGTGTGTGCCTGCCAGGTGAGGGCCACGGGCAAGATGTACGCCTGCAAGAAGCTGGAGAAGAAGCGGATCAAGAAGAGAAAAGGGGAGGCGATGGCCCTGAACGAGAAGCAGATCCTGGAGAAGGTCAACAGCCGGTTTGTGGTGCGTGTGGGACCCTCCTGGGGGGCTGGGGGGGCCGAGGCCGGCGCTGACGGCCAGGTGGGCGCACAGGTGAGCCTGGCCTACGCCTACGAGACGAAGGACGCGCTGTGCCTGGTGCTGACCATCATGAACGGGGGAGACCTCAAGTTCCACATCTACAACATGGGGAACCCCGGCTTCGAGGACGAGCGCGTGGCCTTCTACGCAGCAGAGATCTGCTGTGGGCTCCAGCACCTCCACCAGGAGGGCATCGTCTACAGGTGAGCTGGGCATGGGGCAGCGGGTGCTGAGCCGCCCCTCTGCACGGTGCTGAGCCACCCCTCTGCCCCCACAGGGACCTGAAGCCGGAGAACATCCTGCTGGATGATGATGGTGAGGATGCAGCTGCCGGGTCTGGCTCTGCCCACGCTCGTGGCGTGGGGATGGGTCTCTGCGTGATCCAAGGGCTGTGCTCTGGGGGGATGTGCAGGGATGTGAGGTGACCCTTCCCTGGGATAACGCCCTCAGCGCCCTCCCTGCCCCAGGCCACATCAGGATCTCTGACCTGGGGCTGGCTGTCAAGATCCCCGAGGGTGAGACCATCCGTGGCCGCGTGGGCACTGTCGGCTACATGGGTGAGCGTGAGGGCTGGGTTGGGGGTCCTGGTGCCGCTCTGTGCCGGGGGCTGACGGCTGGGACTGTGCTCCTCAGCCCCGGAGGTGATCAGCAACGAGCGCTACGCCTTCAGCCCCGACTGGTGGGGCCTGGGCTGCCTGGTGTACGAGATGATCGAGGGGCAGTCGCCCTTCCGCGCCCGCAAGGAGCGGGTGAAGCGGGAGGAGGTGGAGAAGCGGGTGCGGGAGGAGCAGGAGCTCTACTCGGACAAGTTCAGCGAGGACGCTCAGGCCATCTGCAAGTTGGTGAGTTGGGGGCCGGGGATCCCCTCGGGGACCAGGCCGCGCTCATCCCTGCTGTGACAACCCCGTTCCCCTCCCCAGCTCCTGGCCAAGGACCCCGGGGCGCGGCTGGGCTGCGGGGCCGGCGGGGCGGCCGAGGTGAAGCGCCATCCCTTCTTCAGGACCATCAACTTCAAGCGGCTGGAGGCCGGGATCATGACCCCCCCCTTCGTGCCAGATGTAAGGGCCGGGCAGGGATGGGCACCCAAGGAGCGGGGACAGCCCTGCTCCCCTCATTGCCCCCCTGACAGCCCCCCTCCTGCAGCCGCGGGCAGTTTATTGCAAGGACGTGCTGGACATCGAGCAGTTCTCGACGGTGAAGGGCGTCAACTTGGACCAAACCGACAGCGACTTCTACGCCAAATTCGCCACGGGCAGCGTCTCCATCCCCTGGCAGAACGAGGTACCGGGGGCGTGGTGCACCAGAGGGGGCCCACCCTGCTGTGGTGCTGTCAGTGCCCGACCCTGCAGTGACCCGACCCCTCCAGATGATCGAGACCGAGTGTTTCAAGGACCTCAACGTGTTCGGGCCCGGCGGGAGCCGCTCCCCCGACCTGGACTGGCAGCGGCTGCCCGAGCCCCCCAAGCGCGGCCTTTTGCAGCGGCTCTTCCGGCGACATGTAAGGCACAGGGGACACGTTTTGGGGGGTTGGGGTGCCCTGAGGTGTCCCCGAGACCACCCTGGCTCACGGCCCACCGGCCTTCTGTCTGTCCCTTGCAGCCAGCCGACTACGCCATCGGCACCACCACTGTGAACTCGCACCCTCCCGCGGCCAAATCCTCCTGCCAGACCCCGCCACCGGCACCGTCCTGACCCCTCGGGCAGCCCCCAGCCCCCGTGTGCCCTCTCAGGGTTGTCCTGGAGCAGTGCTGGGGCCGGGGGCTCTGGGGGTGCTCGCGCAGGGGAGGGGGACGCTGGCACAGACTGATATGTGTGGGCAGGGGGCGATGGGGGCAGAGGGGTGGAGGCTGCCTTGACCCCAACCCTGCCACCTTCCCACCCCTCCAGCCTGTTCCTGGGGGCTTCCACTGCAGGACCACCTCCCCCCCAGCTCCCCTCCCCACTGCCAAGGGAGGGGGCCAGGGCACAGACCTATTTTTGCTGCTTTTGAGCCCATTATCTTATCGCCGGGTCAGAGCGTGACCTCTGCGGGCACTGGTGGGGGGGGGCTGCGGTTTATCTGCGCTCTCCAAATAGCAACACGGGCAACCTTGGAGTGGGGGGACACTCCAACCCCCTCCCCAGCTGCAGGAGGAGGGACGGGGTCACCCCGACAGAGCCTCCCCCCAGGGAAGCACGGCCTCCCCTGTCCGGGCACTGCGATGGGAAGCGGGCTGGGAGAGGGGAATTTTCTGGAAGGTGGCTTGGGCGGTGTGGAGGGCCCTCCCCCCATCCTCACGAGGCAGCTCTGGGCAGCCTCGGGGTTCCTGGGCCCCCCATCCCTTCGGGCCCTGGGGAATCTCGGGCGCCTTTGGTCGGCGTTGATCCGGTTTTGTACACTTTGTACATTTGTGAATGTTTGTACCTCGAGCCCTGTTGTACATTTTTAAGCGAAAAGCTGCGTGGTGGCTCTGTGGGGGGACTTGGGGGGTGTTTCTGGGTGGGAGGGGCTGGGTGTTTTACCTCCCCCAGCATGTTCTCCCCACTCCCCAGCCGGCGGGACGTGGGTGGGAGGTCCTGCCCCGGTGCTGGAGCTCGGTGGGCTCAGCCTGCCAGGCCAGCTGAGTTCTGAAGGAAAGGCGCCTTCCCGGTGCCCGAGGTAGGTGCTGGACCCCCAGTCCCATCCCTGGTGCCTGTGGCACTGCTGCTGCTCCTGCTCCACCCCTGGTGCAACCCCCGGTGCTGTGGGACCACTGCTGTCCCTTCCCCTCGCAGGCTCAGTGGATGCAGCAGCTTGAGGACAGCGTGGGGACCTCAAGGGACATCCAGAGGAGATGCTGAGGCCACATCAGGAGCTGGTGAGGGTCCTGGGTGTGTCCCAGATCACTAGACCCCCCTGAGGGTTCTGGAATCCTTTTTGGGGTCCCTGTGTGGCACCCAGGGGATGGGTCACCTGGGGCATTTCCCTCATGTCCCCTCCCGAGGGGCACACAGGGGTTCGTGGCCCTCCAGCCCAGAGCCAGAGGGGTGGCTCTGCCTGGGCTGTTTGGATTCTTCTCACAAACAACTGCGTGTCCTTGTGCCAAGGCCTTGTGCCGGAGCCGCTGCTCCGTCTGGGATAACAACAGTCCCGGGTGGTGGCAGCTGGGGGGTCTCTGCTCCCTCTTCTGTGTCCCCCTCCCTGTCAGGGCAGGGGGGCTGTGGGTGATGCACAGTATCAGGGGGTCTCTGGTCTCCCTGGACACCCAGACCTGTGGGTGCTCCGTGTGCATTCGGGAGCAGCTCCGGGATTTCGAACCCTCCGGAATTTCCCTCACTCTGCGTGCGGGCAGGCGGGAGCAGGAGGGTGAATCCCAGAGCGGGGAGAGCACTGGCACGACCTGGGAGTCACAGCTGAGGGACTGTGGCTGCAGAGAGCATTTGGGAAGGGGATGGTGCAGCTTCTCCTGGTCCCTCCAGCACCTCCATCCAGCCACGCGTCGCTGACAAGACGTGGGGTGTTTTCGGCACACGACCGGCAGCCCTGGCGACGGAGAGGAGCATCCTGAGGAGCAGCAGGACCGTTCTGGATGGCAGGTAGGACCCAAATCATCTCGGGGGCGCTGGGCACAAGCAGGGGGAGGCGAGGGGCTCCCCAGGGCTGGTGCAGCAGTAGGGTGACCTCCCCCTGGGCCAAGCTGTTGCAACAGCAGGGAGGAAGGTCAGGCTCCCCGCAGGAGGGTGCAGGGGTTGACGTCAAGGGAAGCAGCTGTGATTCACGGGTTCCTGGGAGCGCTGCTCTCGGGGCCGTAACTCATCCCAGGAATGGCATCTCAGCCTTGAGCGTTATCGCTGCTCTGCCGTTGCCCACCACTCCCAGCCCTGGGACAGATAACCAGGCTTGGGGGTAGGGGGGCTGCACAGGGCTGCCCCTCGCTCCCAGCCCGGGCTCAGCAGCTCAACGTGTTTAATATTCAGCTCTATATGGGCTGTCCTGGTTCTTGTGTGCAGAGTTTGCTGAGGTTGGGCTGAGCCTGGCTTGGTTACTCCGGGATGGCTGAGTCGTGAGATGGTGTTGCCCGTTGTTGCCCGTTGTCACCCGTTATTATCCATCCATGATAATTATCCTCGATGACCTTGTAGGTCCTTTATGGGTTCTGTGGTTCCGTGTTTGCCCACTGACACCTGTCAGAGCTGACTGTCACCTGTCATGGCCACAGGGTCTGTCCTGGCACGGCAGGAGCTGGGCAGGGCAGCTCTGCCTCCCCTCAGAGGTGCTGTGCCCCCGTGGACGGGGCTGGCCGTGCCCCCCCGTGCCGGCTCCGTGTCCCGGCACGGCGCTGACCCCTCAGCTGCGCGAGGAGCCGGCTCTGCCCTTGGCCCTGCCGTGAGTGACGGGCTCTTATCTCGCGGCTGACGGGGCAGAATCCTTCAGCCCCGCGTACTTAAGGCCGCGCCGGCGGGGCCGGGGCAGAGCCGCGCTCGCCGCAGACCCAACCGCAGCCCGGAGATGCTCCCAGCCACGTCCAAGCTCTGCGCCGCCATCTCCTACCGGCACCTGCGCAACATGACGGGTGAGGGGCCGCCGGGGCCGGGGGGGATTCGGGGCTTCACGCTGGGGTTCAGTGGAGAAGCTCCCGCGGAGTCACGGGGGCTGTAAAGACCACCCCGCCTTGCTTTCTGAGCTCGTTCTCGGACAGGAGGACGAGCTCAGGGGTGCTCTTCTCGCCCCACCCTATGCTGTGCTGCTTTCTGGGTTTGTGATTTAGGGTCCTGCCACACTTTTTGCTGCCAGACCCGTCTCTGGGGTCCTTGCCACTGTGGCCAGCTCTGGGTCACACTCCCGCTGGTGGTGAGGGTTTTCTATCTTCGTGCTCCCTTTCTCTGCTCTTTTCTGGGCCGCCTGATATTCCTCAGTATTTCTACTTCTGCGTGGCTTGGACCTGGAGCCAAGCCCGGGATTGCTTAGGGCAAGTAGTGCAGTGGCAGCTCCCTGTGCCTGTAGGGACTCAGTGAAGGTGACAAGCAGAGGCTTTTCCATGCTCTATGTTTAAACTGGGGGGAAAAGCCCCTGGAAGGGCCCCTGACACACTCTCTCCCTCAGGTCTGAGGAGACAAGCCGCCGTGGCCATCAGCCAGGAGCTGAGCAGGCTCGCCTGCCGCAGCCCAGGGCCCAGCTCCTGGATCCACCAGGTGCGCAGGAGGAGCTCCTTGCTCAGTAAGTGACCACCTGAGGGGGGTCTGTTCCTTCCTGACACGGGGACACTGTCAGGAGTTGGGGATCCAGGGAGTGGCTGGGGGCAAACCTGCTTGTGGGTGGGCTGTGCTTCTGCTGAACCAGCAGCAGAGTGGGAATTGGGTTTAATTCCCCGGTCCCTGGGCATGGAAAGGGTTATTTGGTGTAGATAAAGCTTATCTGGCACATTATGCTGTTCTTGCACTCACTCCTGCCTTTGTCTGGTCCTGTCAGGCTCGAGGCTGGAGGAGAAGCCCTTCAGCGAGATGCAAATGTCTTACATCAAGCAAGGAGAGGAAGCCCTGCAGAAATCTCTCAGGATCCTGGAGGACCAGGACGGCTGGAAGACGGAGACGGTGGCGGTGGGTGCTCTGCCACGCAGTGCCAACGCTCCTCCTGCAAACGGCCGTGGGTGTTAATGCTGCTGTCCCCCCTCCAGGGAAACGGGGACAAAGTGCTGAGCAAGGTGCTGCCGGACGTGGGGAAGGTGTTCCGGCTGGAGGTGGTGGTGGACCAGCCCCTGGACTCCGTGTACGGAGAGCTGGTGGACAACATGGAGCAGATGGGAGACTGGAACCCCAACGTCAAAGAAGTCAAGGTAGGAAACGTGTCACAGTCGGGGCTCACACAGGTCCTGCTCCCTGTGGCGCTGGAAGGGCCCCTCACAGCAGGCACTGAGCACTTGGAATTGAGATTTTGATTCCAAACTGCAGATTCTGGAGAAGATCGGGAAGGACACGGTGATCACCCACGAGAAGGCGGCCGCGACCCCCGGGAACATCGTCGGGCCCCGGGACTTCGTGAGCGTGCGGTGCTCCAAGAGACGCGGCTCCACCTGCGTCCTGGCCGGCATGTCCACGACGTACGGAGCCATGCCGGAGCAGGAGGGCTTCGTCAGGTAACCCCCTGTTCACTCCACTTATGGGTGTGCAGGGAGGGAGATTCCCACAGGGGAGGAGGGTTTTAGCAGGGGCTCAGTCGTTGGGTTTGTCTGGGCGGCAGGAGCCGCTGAGGAAACCCCCAAAGTGTGTTTTTGAGGCTCGGCATCCGAGTTTTGGGTCTGACGTGGTCCCTCCCCCCCGGCAGGGCTGAGAACGGTCCCACCTGCATGGTCCTGCGCCCGCTGCCCGGCAGCCCCTCCCGGACCAGGCTGACCTGGCTGCTCAGCATCGACCTCAAGGTAGGGGGAACGGCGCAGGGTGAACGGGGGCCGTGGGGGGAGGCAGGTCCCGCTCACAGGCTGTGTCTGCTCCTCTCCAGGGCTGGCTGCCCAAGACCATCATCAACCAGGTCCTGTCCCAGACACAGGTGGACTTCGCCAAACACCTCCGGCAGCGCCTGGCCCAGCCCGTGCCCGTGACCTGCTGACCACGACCCGCCCACCACCCGGGGCAGGGCTTTGTTCAGGGGGCAAAAGGGGAGTCACTTTGATCAGCCAAGGCCTTTAGCAGCAGACACCGCTAATTAATACACGGTTTCAATCAATAAATGTAAAGGTTTATTTATTGGAACTCGTTGTGGAAGTGCAGGACCAAAAACTGAAGTCCTGCATTTGCTTCACTGAGCATGTGCTGGCCCAGCCAGGCACCTCTACCCTCCCTAATTACTGTCACTGAATAAATAAAGCTTTAATTAGTGGTGTCTACAACTAAAGGCCTGCGCTAATTAGTTATTAGGGAGATCCCAGACATCTGACTGGGAAGATACATCCTCAGTGAGGCCTCACCTTTTACTCCCCCCAAACTTAAAACACAGCACTTAACTAACACTTTTATTCCCTCTCCCCATCCAAAGCAGCTCTAATTTATTTTTCCTGTACAGACACAAAGTGTCAAATTATTTATTCATCCAAAAGCTCTGCAATGATGATCCTTGGCAGCAGGCCCAGTGTAACTCCTGTGAGCTTGAGAGATCTCCAAAGGTAGACACTTTGAGTTTAAATCTCGCTTGTAACAATTTAAAAGACAAAGACAGAATAAAAAGAAGAGTTAAAGCCTTTATTTTTAAACTGGTTTCCAGTTTGTGGGGGGAAAAAAAAAATACAGTTTGGACAGAAGCCCAAATTTCAGTCTTACATGCAGCTGTCTCGTTCCAACAGAGCCATCCTGGCTGGGAGCTGTTGGTCCCCATCAGCCAAACACACCTGAGCACAGGTGTCACTGTACCTACACCTGGCAGGTCCAGCTACTCCCTGTTCTCAGCAGTACCTGACAGTCACAGCCCAGGAGGAGGTACCTCAGCACCCCCTGCTCCTGGGGGTGACGCTGTAACGGTACTGGAGGCTCCATGAGATGCCCCAAAATAGCACAGAACACCCCAGACCTGCCCCACTGGCACTCTGGCAGGGGGGAGGGGTGTGAACCTGCAGCAGGTGACACATACACAGCACCTCAGCCTGTTGGGTCGTGGCTGGTCGCTGAGGGATGGATGTTCCTCTGCAATAAATCCACAGTGTGGGGGGTTTATGGCTCCCAGGGGGGGCTCCTCCTCCCATCCACCTCCGTCTCCACGTGGTACAGGACATCAGCCAGCGTGTGCTCCACCACGGCGCCCCAGCCCATGTCACTCATCTGCAGAGGGAAGGACAGTTAGCTCCAGCCAGGGAGTACAGCCTTGGGAAGGAGTGGCAGCAGCATTCCAGAGCTGTTCCCCCTCCTGGAAACATTGGTGGGGCGAAAAAAATTCCAAGTGTTTCCTTCAACAACAATTCCACCCTCTTGCTGATAAAAGAGGCCAACACAGGCAACAGCAGGGCCTTACAGTCTGTCAAGAGGAACAAGACAGCATCTACTATTTGATGAAAATTAAGCTGTCCTTGAGTATTTTTAAACACAATCCTTCTGGCTATGCTGTGGTGTGGTACGAATCACACCAAAATACCCTCTGTTTTAAACACCTCTGGTTTAAACACTGAGTCTCCCAGATGGGGGTAAAAAAGCTTCATTTTTACTTACAGGGCGGTAGGTGATGTCTCTGGGTGGATACTTGAAATACGGCCCAAAGTTTATAGAAACCTGGGGAAGACACATTTTTCATTACATCTAAAAAGCCAGGAAACTCTTTAGTCCTCAGTCCTCATCCCCTCCTGTTTCTGAGCCTACCCCCAGCCTGTGCTCCCAGAGTGCCCATCACTGACACTGCTGGATTTAGGCATTCTCTTTCAAAGACACCTCACTTACCGTGCAGCCCTTGTACAGAGAAATGGCAGGAAAATAAACCCCTTCAAAGATGTCCTTGAAGGCAACCCCTTGGCTGACACCATTCTTGAAGAATATGATCTGAAAAATGAAAAAGGTTTTCCCACTGATGGGGGCTGCCACAGCACAGCAACTCTCCCAGGATTACCCCCTGTTCCCCTTTACCAGATGTGCTGAAGTGACAGCAAGAACTCACCTGGCTTCCAGGTGCCTGCTTTAGGCTCTTCTCTGCCTTGTCCACAAAATCCTTCTCTTCGAAGTACAAGTAGCTTTTGAATTTGATCAAAGCCTGAAACAGCAGCAAACAATGTCAGAAGCAAGCCTGAAAATGTGTTACCCATCACCTGCCCTGCTCGGGGACAGGTGTGCCTGGTGTCAGAGTACCTGTGAGGAGTGATTCCCACAGCTCAAGTATTTGAGAGCCAGGAGGGGAAGATGAAAGGAGACGTGGGCAATCCCATCCAGGAGTATTTTGTTTTCCTGAGATCAACACTTTGGACCTCTCCCCTATGAACCACGCAGGTACCCAGAGGCAGGATGGGAAGGATCCACGGAAAGGGGCAGGAGTGAGGCCAGAGCAACCTGTTTGCCACTTATCCACCTGCCAAGGCTTAATCCGACAGTGAACTCGCCCCTTACCTTGTCTTTGTAGGTGTCAGGCAGGGATTTGGCCGTCTCAGTGTCCTCTGGAAGGCTGATGTAGAACCCCAGGACGTCCCCCTGTCCATAGCCAGATGAATAGTGTTTCCCTATGGACTGGTGAAACTTGGTTCCCTTTTTGCTGCGCCAGGAGTAACTGAACTTGTCATACCCCAGAGGGGCCTGGAGGTTCCCTGCAGAAACAAACACTTGGTTGTGAACACAGGGAGTGTAGCAGGAGCCCCTGCTATGAAGCATTTGGTAACACTACTTACCCAAGGGCTGTGACCAGCCCAGTCTGGCAGCTGTGTCTGGAGGCATCTCATCCATGGAGATCTCGAAGTACCAGGCTCCTTTCCGCACGCCATGGGAGGCTCGCACCATGGAATAGCCCTTCTCGCCAATAACAGTCAGCCTGTCGTCAGAGATCTTCAGCTGGGGAGCTGCAGGGGGTGACACCGGCAGTCATTTGTGATTTGTAAAGGGTGGAGATGTCAGAAGGCAAATGGACATGCAGAGGTAGGTCTGACACCTGCACCTCTGAGAGCAATTACACCTGACTGGTAACGAGAGGTCACCGAGACACCTCTGTAAGGAAACACAACCTGCACACATTCACAAGCTCTGTACCTCGGTCATGCAGTGCCAGGAGGACTCGTTCATACAGGCAGGCTCTGTACAGGTCCCCAGGAATCGGTTTTCCTGCCCAACAGTCCAGCTCCAGCTTCTCCGGGTCGGGCGCGTGGGGGTCGGGCTCGGCCAGGATGTATCGGTACCCGTCCTTGTTGAAGGGGTGTTCCAGAGGGTACCCGTGGGGGGGCAAGCGCTGAGCTGAGAACAGCGGGTCACTGAAACACAGAAACTCCAGGCTGGCATCTCCCAGTGGCTGTGGTGCTGTCACAGGTCACCCCAGGACACATCCCTGCAGAGCTGTCCCTGCGCTCAGGGGCCGCACACCGGTGTCCGTGCAAAACGAGCACACACTCACCCACTGCAAACAATTTATGGCCTGTGAGTTATCACAGGGCTCTGGAGTGACTCCCCATGAACCCACCCGAGGCAGAGACAGGTGGGAGGCAGCTTAAGGCACCCCAAGCACAGACATCCCTGCCCGGTGCTCACCACCTCAGCCCTCCTCTCACCTCCGGGTTTTCTTGGCTGTCCCCGTGGTCCCTCCGTCCTGCTGCTTGCGTTTGGCTCCCCGGCCCTTCCCGCTGCCCCCAGCAGCCATTCCCCCTGCACACACAGAGCAGGCACGGTCAGGAGCTGGGGCTGGACACTCTGAATCTCCAGGGGCAGAGGGGCAGAAGCAGCCAGACCAAAACAAGCTCGTGGGCTCAGGAGCCTTTGTCCACAGTCGATGTGAACCGGCCCTTGGTGCCAACGAGCACGGCAAAATCCACGGGGGACTCAATTTGGAGCGGAAGCTGAGGGAGACTGAGCAGCAAAACGAGCTCAACCCGAGCTTTTGAGATCAGAATTAAGGATCTTTTCTGTCACCAGGAGATCTACAGGCAGCAGCACTGGGATCCACTTCAGAGGCATTATTATTATTAATCTTTCATGGAGATTCCAGTCATAGATTCAATCTACTTCTGCAGAAGCAGCAGAAACCCACCCTACAGCACAGTGACCCTGTGCTGGGGGAACACTCTGACACCAATCAGCAAGAAGCACTTAATGTTCAATTTCCATCTACAAAATAAAATACACCTACGCCGAGGTAAAACGAAAAGCAAGAGGTGTTTCTCTTCAGCATCACCAAAGTCAGCTCTGGGATTGAACAGTGTACCAGTCTGACCTACAGCACTGATTTTGAACTCACAGGACTGTGGTACAGGAAAGGCTGCAAGTCAAATTTAATCAAACTAAGATCAGCACGAAGCTTTAATAAATTAAATCATACGTGCATTTTATCATCACTCTATTTCCAAAGAGATCAGTGCTGATTCACAAGGAAAACTATGGAAATTTCATGTACTGTAGATAAACACCTTCACGAACTGCATTCGTGTAGTAAGTAAAAATCCAGTCAGCTCTTCCATTACCAGCATTCCCTTATGGTGTAAGGGATCCAAATCACCCAGGGAATGCCATATTCTGCACAAACATGACCTGATCTGGTTTCAGCGCAGATAAACATTCAGGATCTGCAGTTGGTAAATATTTACTTGCCCAAACCATCACACTGTAAGTTTCAGACCAAATTATTTAGGCATTAAGAGTTAAAATGACAACATCAGGTCAATTGACACGGAGTAAAAATAAACAGAAGAGTAAAACACACAAAGAAAACATTTAAAACAGTCAAGTAGGGCAGAATATGGCAATAAAAGCTTCTAATTGCTAAAGATTAAAGAGTGGAATTGCTGGTTTGCATTAAAGCCTGACTGCAATCACATCAGGGTACGCTTTCATTTTTAATTGACTTTGGCTTCTAAGAGAATCAAGCAAAAAAGCTTTGCAAACAGCAATACTTAAGTTTTAGAAGCTGAAAGGTAAATATTCACCTCCCAGAGAGGCTCCACCTGCAAGAACAGAAGTGGCACCACATGTTTGTCAGCCTCCCAGAAATTAAATAAAAAACAACCAGTGCATGACATGAGGACAACACACCTGAGATATCTCTAACCTGCTTTTAAAAGCCCCAAACACCTCCTGCTTGTGCTACTGGGATGTGTTCACTACAGATTATTAAATATATTCTCATCAGCAGGTACTTCACTGACTAAGGTCACCCTGAGAAACCTTAGCAGGACAGGACAGTCCCCTCAAGGAGTAACAGCAGAGCACAAGCAGTGAGCACAAGGAATAACTTATATATTTACCCATTCCCCAGCTACTTTCAAGCATCAGAAGGATAAACTAAAACCATTCCAACAGCAAACTGGCTAGCTCAGCTTTCTGGCAAGCATCTCGATTTATCTGCTCACCCTAAAGAAACAGCTTCCCAAGAACTAAAGTTAATCCTTCTATAAAAAGGCATAGTGAGACTGTTCTGAGCACAAGCATAAACTCAGCTCACACGACAGTTTAACTGCACAGATGCCCAGAGGACTGGGAAATGCAGCTTAGTCCCAAACACCCCAAACCCTCCCCGGCAAAGAACTTGCCGTTCAAGCTTCCACTCGTGGACACAGCGTTGCTCTGCTTCTGGTTGTCATAGGCAGGGCCGATATTGGCAAGATCCTGCAAGAGATCAAACAATCTGGTGACAGGGGCCACCCTGAGCCCGAGCAGGGCTCTCCCAGGTGCTGCAGCTCCCACCCAGTGCCGGCACAACACGGACCCGGGGCAGAGCTTCGCCCCTCGGCTGAGCAGAAGGCACCAAAAGGATCCCCCACTCCTCCTCCCAGATCCCACTCTCCTCCCTTCTCTCATCACACACCTGGTCTAGAAGCCCAAATTTGGGGTAATCTTCCTCTGGGTCTTTACTGCCTGGGTCTGGGTGCTCTTTCACCAGGAACACGTCTCTTTCTTTGCACTGAAACACAGGAGTTCAAGTCACACGAGGTAAGACTGTAAAAAATTCATTAACAGGTGTTTAAATCCCAGCACGTGCTATTAATATGTGGCAGGTACATCAGCATCTTCACCCTTCAGCTCCAAGGCCAGCCCTCAGCACGCACCAACGTCACGAAGCCACAACGTTCATGTTCACTTTTCCAGGGATTTACCCCCAGTTCTCACCATGGTTTTGACGATGTTATTGGGCCAGGTCATTTTCCCAGGCCTCTGCCGCGTTGTCATGCACTCCCAGTATTTATCAATGAACGGGATAATATCCTGTGGAAACACAGAACATCTCCCTGAGCTCCTCCCCACTGACACCACCCCTGACGGGGACCCGCGGCGCTCCCGGCGCAGCCAAACCTTGTCCTTGGAGAACATCGTCTTGGGGTGCTCGTCTTGAGTCCTCGACTGCCACGTGAGGTTGGCCAGAGCACTAAGGCACATCTCCTTGAGATCTGGGAAACAAAGCACCCCAGGGACACAGTGACACTTGGTGGGGAGGATCAGACACCCATCTGTGCACACAGCAACCACTGACCCCGCAGCATCGCCCCGTTCACCCCTGGACACATTTACACCATCTTCATCAGTTAAAACTGCAGAACACTTCTAGAAAAAGCCACAGATTTGTGGCTAAGAATAACAAAACCAAACCTTCAGGATTATCTTGCACAAAGCACCTCCCCAACGTGCTTCTCCCAGACTCACTTGCTTGTTTCCTCAGGAAGTAGGTGTTCCCACTGTGGTGGCACACGTTGCAGTGGAAGCTGTAGTTGGTCATGAAGGGCAGACAGGACCTGGGAAAGAGCAGGTTTGTCAGGGCTGGGGACACTGTAATTACTGCATCAGGTAAAGCCTTGGTTATTTACACAACATGCTGGTTTCTGAGTGTCCAAGGATATGGACAGGGCCCTTGGGAACTCTAAAACACTCCCTTCCTGCTGCCGGAGCTCACGTACGTGGTGTCGATGCCGAAAGTGTCCGCCGTGAACCACTTGGTGCAGATCCCACACTGCAGCTCGATCTCGCCCAGCTGCCGCGCGTTCTCCTCGTCCCCCGAGCCCCCCTGGGCGTCCAGGGCCTCGGCACCATCCCCAGCCGTGTCCTGGAACGGGAGCAGAGCCAGGGAATCAATCACACACTGACCAGGACAGAGCCAGGGAATCACACACTGACCAGACAGAGCAAGGGAATCACACACTGCCCAGATAAAGCCAGGGAATCACACACTACCACCTCTAAAGGGAATAAATCCCTCCCCCTGATCCATGCCCGCTCTGGAGCTGTTCCACAGACTCAGCTCGTTACACGAGCGAGGATTTAAACTTCCAAAATAACCCTTTCCAGACCCAAAGCTGGGGGCATGTAAATTCCCTTAGGGCTGAACCACCCCCCATCCCGTGCCCACGGCACCTACCAGGGGCTCCTTGCCGTTGGCGGACTCGGTCTCCAGGGCCGTGGTGACATCGACCAGGGCGGTGTCGCCGCTGCCAGGGCACAGACGTGTCAGAGGAGCCGCCCCCGCGGGGACCCCCAGGAATGGGGGGGGGGCTCAGCCCGGACCCGGGGCGGGATAGGGAGGCACGTGTATCTCCCCCCCCACTCCCCACGGTGTCGCTTGAGCCCCCCGAGCCCCCTTCTGGGGCGGGGAGGGACCCCCATCCCCGTTACCATGGTAACGCGGCGATTTCCCCCCCCTCCCCCCCCCGCTTCCCCATTCCCTCATCAAAGCCCTCACGGTGCGGGGGGTCGCGCGCAGGGGAGGGCCATACCCGCTCTCGGCGTCGGCGGCGGGCGGTTCTGGCGGGGCCGGGGGCTCCGGGACCGGGGGGGGCTCCGGAGGGGGCTCCGCGCCCTCGCCCGCCGCCGCCGCCGCCATGTTCGCCCGCCGCCCGCGGCTCTCGCGAGACCCGGCTCTTCAAAGGGCGATGGTTCCCGGCGGGCCCCACCGCGGCGCGGTGGCTCCGCCTGGCGGCGGCCCCAGGAACTGCGCGGTGGGGAGGGGGGAGCCGTGACGTCACGTTTCGCGCCCTCACGGTCGTGGCGTCACTTTTCGCCGTCGTGACGTCACCCGGCCGCGGCCTGAGAGGGAGGTGCGGGGGTGACAGCGGGGTAAGAAACTGCGAATGTCACCTCGTTGGGAGATGGGAGGAAGCAGAGGGGGACCCTTGCTGAGAACCCCACCCTGGAGAGGTTGGGGTCTTCAGGTACCCCAGGTCCCGGTCCCTTCTCCAAGGAGCAGGACAGGATTGATGGGTGGCAGGGAATGTGCCCGAGTCACTCGTCCCCAGGGGGCCCGGGCGGTGCCGTCCCTGTTCCCACCAGCCACAGCAGGACAGGGATGGAGGGAAGAGCCCAGGAGGGATGGAGGTGTGATGGAGAGGGAGACGTGGAGGAGGAGAAGAACTGGAGGGCTGGAGGGATGAGGGGTGGAGAAGGCTGGAGGCAGATAGGGAAGGCTGAGGAGAGAGGGAGAAAGAGAGGAACGAGGGACGGCGGAGTTGGAAACGGTGAGGGATGTCAGTTGGGAGATGGGGGTGGAGGGGAGGGAGGATGGAGATAGGGACGGAGCGCTGGGAAGAGGGACGGGGAGAAGAGGGGAGGGGGCTGCCGGAGAGGGGGGTGCCCGGGGCGGCGCTCGGGGCCGCTGTACAAATAGGACGGCTGCGGGTGGCCCGGGCAGACATGCGGGTCCCGCTCCGCTCCGTGCCCGCGCTGGCGCTCTGCGCCCTCGTCCTGCTGCGCCTGGGCTGCGCATCCCCCGGGGCACCCACCCGGGCACCGACCGGAGCATCCCCTCGGGCACCCACCCGGGCACCGACCGGAGCATCCCCTCGGGCACCCACCCGGTCCCCGGCCCGCGCCCCGCCGCGCTGCCCCCCGCTGATGCTGCAGCTGCTCCGCGCCCCTCCCGCCCCGCTCCGCGCCGCCGCCGCCGCCGCCCTCAGCCTCTCCCCGCACGGTGAGTGGGGCCGCGGCCCCGGACACCCCTGCCCTGGGACCGGCGCTGTCCCCGGGACCCGCACCATCCCTGAGCATCCCTGTCCCGGGACCGGCGCTGTCCCGAGCATCCCTGCCCCTGCCCGGGGCTCTGGCTGGCTCTGGGGATGGATCCAGCGGCTTTCCCCTGACCCTCGGGCTCCCGCGGCAGGGATCTGAGGGCACCGTCCCTCCCGGCCCCACGTCCCCTCACCCTGCCCTTGGCTTTCAGGCTCCCTGCAGAACGGCTCCCGCTGGGCGCTCTCCTTCGACATGTCCTCCCTGTCCAGCAGCCAGGAGGTGAGTCTGGCCCAGCTCCGCGTCCGCCTGCCCGGGCTCTCCCGCTCCCGCAGCGTCTCCCTGGACATCTACCACAGCCAGCGGCGCAGGTGCCGGGCTGACAGGACCTGCGCCCACCAGCTCTTCCTGGGCACCGTGGCCGGCAGCCCCTCTGCCACCCAGGCCTCCTGGGAAGTCTTCGAGGTCACCAACCTGCTCCGGTCCTGGCTCCACCAGGCCGTGGTCCCCGGGCACCACAGTCCCGGGGGAAAGGAGCGGTGGGAGGTGAACGGCTCGGATGTCCCGGCCACCGGTGCGGTGCACTCGCCCACCCTGAGCCACACTGGGGAGCCAGCCCTGCCCCAGGACGTGGCAGACAGAGTCCTGCTGCTCGTCTTCTCCACGGACAAGTCTCCAGCAGACCACAGCCTCATCAGGACAGCGGAGACCTCCAAGTACATCATGCACGACAGCGGCTCCCAGGGCGGGGGGACGCGCCGGCGCCGCAGGAACAGGATGGAGAAGCAAAGGATCAAAGCGAGCGACGCTGCCGCGGCCACGCCACGGGAGGAGGGCAGGGCCCTGTGCAGGAGGGTGGACATGGTGGTGGATTTCGAGCAGACGGGCTGGGGCAGCTGGATCGTCTACCCCAAAAAGTACAACGCCTACCGGTGCGAAGTGCTGTGCCCCTCGCCCCTGGACGAGACCTTCAAGCCCACCAACCACGCGTACATACAGGTAAGAGGAGCTCCCCCCACGCTCCCAGCCCTCCACCCACGGCAGGGGGGATGTCCTGCCCTTCCCGTGTCTCCCACAGAGTTTGCTGCAGCTCTACAAGCCCGACCAGGTGCCGTGCCCCGCCTGCTCCCCGGTCAGGATGAGTCCCCTCTCCATGCTCTACTACGAGAAGGGCGAGATCGTCGTCCGCCACCACGAGGACATGATCATCGAGGAGTGCGGCTGCAACTGAGGCCACCTTGTCCCCAGCTGGGAAGGGGCACATCTCTGCCCAAAGTGCCCCCGAGGACCAGCCACCCAACCCACACCCATCGCACAGACCGTGTGACTGCGGGTCTGCAAAGCCCTGGCTGGGCCGGGGCAGCAGTGGGGTGCCGGGGTGTCAGCGGTGCTTCGTGGCTGGATCCAGGCTCCACGCAGGAAAGGCCCCCAGCCAGCTCCCTGTGGCACCTTGGGGCCCCACATCGTGCTTTTCCATGAGCTGTGGCACTGTTGGAAGCTGTGCCTGGGGCAGCCCAGGGCTGGTGCTGCTGGGCAGAGGCAGGAGCTGAGGTGCAGGACTGGAGCGTGGCAGCATCACTCCCTGCCGTGGATCTGCTCGAGCCTTTCCCCCCCTCGCTGGATGGGGTGGTAGAGAAAGGGTCACATCTGTAAAACTCATCAATAAATTATATATATATATATATGTATATTAAAAACGCCTGGTGGTTCAGCTGATTTCCACAGCCCGTTTTTGCTGTTGGGGGTTTGCAGCTCCTCCATCTCTCTGTCCATTTGCTCCTTCACCACTAACACCAGAGCAGGTGGGCTCTGGCTGCTCCCGACACTGCCAGAGCAAAGGGGTCCCTCCAACGGTGCAAAAGATGCTCAAAAGCTCCAAAGTCCACGCGAGATAAGGACGAAGCTGCTCCCACCCTGAGGAGAGGTTGCTCAAGAGCAAGCGGGGAGGCACCTGCAGGCAGGGAAGGGGAGGCTAAAGGGATTTCCCCCCCTTATTTACCCCTCGGAGAGAAGGGAAGGGCAGTGCTCTCTAACAGCAGTGGATTCTAAGACGCGTGGATGGGGACACGGCACTCGCGGGGGGACCTCAGGATGGGCCAGGGACCACCCCCATCCCGCCCCTCCTGGGACCAGCGGCCCCGACTCCACATCCCAGCCCAGCCTGATTATCTCCAATCCACATCCCAGCCGGCGGATAAACAAAGCGCGTCTGGTGCCTCCCCCCTCCCCAGCAGACCCTCCCCGGGGCCGCTTACATATTCCGACAGCTTTCACACTGCGACCAGCCCGTCATTAGAGGGTCATTTGCAGGAGCTGTCAAGGCTGACCCCCGGCAGGAGGCAAAGCCGGGCAGAAACCTGCACATCTGCGCTGTGGGTGACATAAACCCGCATTATTTTGCCTCTTTCTCCTCAGCTTTGCTACTCCTGCTCATAAACGGGAGGATTCACAGCCCCGTGCCCAGCCCGGGACCCCCTGGCCCCCCCTCTCGCTGTATCTCTGCCATCTCTGCCCCTCCATCACAGCCTGTTTGGAATCCAGCAGCGAGTTCAAAAGTTGTGGCGGGGCAGGGGGAGGCAGCAGCCCTTCCCTGGGAAGAGAGGGGTGGAAAAATAAAGGCTGGGATTCCAGGGCTGTAAGGAAAACATCAAAGTGTGGATGGTGACAATAAAGCCGGGTTTAGGCGAGGGTCTGCCACCAGCTGAGCTCTGCCAGGCTCGGGCTGTGAGCAGGGACCTGATCTGAGCAGGGAGAGCTGCCCCTGCCCCAATCCACATCGGCTGTGGGGGGCAGAGGGACCCCAAACACTCAGGATAATAAAGTGGGGGGACAGTCCCAGCCCTGCCATGGGGTCCTGAGGTTTTCTGGGAGGGCAGGACTTGGATACAAGCAGTGACCAGTTGGGGAACACGGGAGTGTGGGGCAGCTGAGCCTGGCTGGGATCAGTCTGGAGCCACGGGCAGGGGGATGGCAGGCACGGATTGCTCTGGAAACATGGGGAAAGAGCAAAACCAAACAGGCCAAGGGGCTTATCACAGGCCCAGGGTGGTATTTGTACAAATGGAGCACCAAAGGCACGAGCTGGGGCAGGCAGGTGGTGTTTGTGCCGTGACTGGGACACAGAGAAGGACACAAGGCCATGGATTAAGAAGCAGGGACATGGAGCAGGACTCAGGGATGTGGGGCAGGATGCAGGGACACCGGCTGTGCTGCTCTACCCTCCCGAGACAAAAAGGGGCTGGGATGGGAAATGCAATGACAAAGCCAACACTTGGCCCTGGACCTCCCCAGAGCGTCCCAGCTGTGCCACAGCCACCCACAGAGGGACCCTCCATCCCTCCCTCCACGCTCACCAGGGCTCAGCCCTGCAGGAAAAGCAGCTCCTCGGCCTGGGAGTGCAAGTGCTGGGCGAGGAACAGAGCCTGGTGAGGCAGGGACCTGCCCTGGAACGCTGTGCATGGCTCAGGAGAGCTCAGAGAGCTGCAAACACGAAGGCATGCAGGGGATGGATCCAAAACTGCCTGGCTGGGGGATGCAGCAGCCCAGGGGCATGAGGGAGGGGGTGAAGGACCAGAGCTTTGGGATGCTGAGGCCACTTGGTCCCACGCCACAGGTGGAAAAGTGCAAGGAACGGGGCTCAGGACAAATTGCAGGGAGCAGATGCCCACAAGTGTCAGGTCAGCTCATCCCACCCACAGCTGTGCTCAGGACTCTCTCTGCCCCCCACGAAGTGCCCATGGCCTCAGGGCCCCGGTCTGGGAACCCAGCAGGAGCCCTGACCCTCCGGGACACAGCCCTGCTCACACCTGGCCAGGTGTTCCACAGGGAGCCCCCCCTCCCTCCGAATTATCAGCTATGCATTGCTGGCCCAGGCACCTGGGGCTTTGATGCTGCCCCGGATCTGCATAAGCTCCAGATACCGATGCAAAGCTGCCAGGGCAGGGACAAAGTACTTAACACCTCCAGCACGTGTTTCCTCTCCTACAGGTGGGAGGGAATGGGATTGAAGAGCATTACCTGCAATACCTGACACTTACCCCAAAATCCAGACACCAAATCCCGACCCCACAAGGCTCCTGCCTCTTACAGCAGCTCCTCTCTAAACCCTCCTCAGAACCAAACCCTTGCAGAGCTGCAAGGCTGATGAAGTCACACCTGAGGGCAATAAATTTGGATTTGTTCCCATTAAGGGTTTCGGAGAAACCCTTAAACCTTATCTTAAAGAAATGCAGGTTTATCTGCAGCAATTGCTTTGTTCTGTTACTCATCATTAAGGGTTTGCATATCATAATGTCACCACTGAGCCTCATTAGCAGATATTTAAAAGCTATCTACAGAAACTGATTTGCACAGACACTCATTGTGGTTTAGGAAGTCTGAGGTCCAGGCTGTGTCCCAATAAAGGATTGTCCTCCTTTGAGGTGCCCCCACTCCCCCCTCAGCATTCACACAGCAATGTGAGAGAAACTCCTGCAGACCACAGTTTATTAAACCCCAGGCTAAAAATGCAGATATTTGGTCCAGGGGGCGCAAACTGAGCATTCCCCACAGAAAAATTAACTTTCTAGGACGAAAATTCCCCTCTCAAAGCCAGGCAGGTCCTGATCCACCACCTGGTCCTTTTCTAACGCCTCAGGCCGGTGGTTTCTTGCCAGAATAAAAGGACGGAAGCCACATTTATTGCATTCATCTCCACACCAGGAGACTCCACATGATTTTTATTTCTCCCTTATATAGCATTTCTGTAACTGTTACAGTATTAAAATGATTAACAAAAGCATAAAACTGGAACCAAAACCGAGGGGTGAGAGTGTCTCCTCCGGCACTCCGAGCCCCGGCCCCTGGAACAGGACACGCTCTGCTCTCCCGAGGGAATCAGCTGCCTTTCCCAGGAGCAGGAAGGCACTCAAGGCATGGGCTGCTGTAAAGCCTGGCTGGTGGGAATCCTCAAGACCAGTCCTGGTGCTTCACTGGATCAGCTCTGTCCGGGCAGGTGTGTTAGATGTCCATGTCAAACTGCTCTTCCTCACCTGCTGAAGGGACAAAAGCACAAATGAGTCCTCAGAGTTCTACATTAAATGCCAAACATTTTAAGGAAGGAGTGACTGGTGGCTGTGCTTCGGAAATGGGGCAGTTTGGGCTTAAAAATCCACATTCAGGCGCCAAGGCTGGTGTGAAAACCACCTCGGGAAGCTCTTGTGAAGGTGTCAGCTCTGGGGGGACCTTCCTTGGACTGACAAGAGCAGAGGCAGAGAAAATGCCCTTTAAATAATGTATCCCTACCCCTGGATGTCCTTGTAACAGGGAATGTAAAGGCCCACGTGGGTGGCAATCCCTGGTACGAACCCACACGGCCACATTCCACAACCATTATCCCGACAGCTGCTCCCACAGCCGGACAGGAGCCAGCCAGGATCCCTTCCTGGGCACAGGGATTCTCTGGGAGAGTCACAACCCAGCACCCAGCCTGCATTTCAGGGTGACAGAGGGTCCAGAGAGACACTTGAGGTCACGAGAGCGTGAAGGCATGAGGCAGCTCTGGAAACATTCTGCTTGGAGCGAGCATGGAAGCCAACAGGAGCCTTCAGGACTTTATTTTTAGAGAGAAGATAAGCACTTGCACTTGGTAGCTTCATGTTGCTTCAAGAAATAACCTCAAATAACTCTAAGAACTGTTCTTCAAGAGCAATGTTGGCTCATGTTGCTGCTTCAGGGCCTCGGAGAAGTGTCCCTGTCACACAGTGGGGTCAGAACAGGCAGGAGGAATTTACAACTCGTGCTGATATTAAAAACCCTGAGTAAATCCTACTGTGAGTTGTAACCTGAAGCTCCAAGCAGCTGCAGCACGGGCCCAGGACAGGGAGAGGCAGCAACAGCTGCCTGCTCTGCTCTTCACAGGGCTCCTGATCCAGCAGCAGCAGCTTCCCAAACGCTGAATGAACGGGAATTACAGCAAATCACACTTAATATCTCCAAAAGCCCCCTTGCTGGGGCCCACAGCAGGGCCAAAACCTCGTCACCCCCACGCCAGGGAGCCCGCTCTGCTTTTCCAAGAAGCCACTGGAGCATTGACCACGGCTTATTGGAACCTGCTGGCTCCATCCCAGCCCTGGAATTTCCAGGAACCGGCGGCACAGCTCCCGGGTTTCTGCCGCCTGCACCTCTCACCTGCGCTGGCTTTCTCCTCGCAGCTCTGCACGTGGTGGTTCTCCAGCTTCAGCTCCTCCACGCTGGGGCTGGTGACGCCTGGAATGTCGGGGAGGTCGGAGGGGGGCGTTTTGGCCACCGGGGAGTTGCGGCACTCCATCAGAAACTTGCGGTCGTAGATGATCCTGGTACCTGGGGGGGACAAGAACGTGGTCAGGTACCCCTGCCTGGGGTTGGGTGATCTTTAAGGTCCTTTCCAACCCAAACCACTCCGGGATGCTTGGATATGTGGGTGATACCTGTGATTTAGCACTCACTGCTCGGTCTGTGCTGCCTCACAAGGAACAGGCACTTGAACACCGGGCACCCAAATGCTGCCAGGCTGCTGCCCAGAGGGAACACGAGGCTCCAAACCCAGCCTGCTGCTGGAAGCAACAGATCCAGCCCCTTCCACCCTCGCTCAAGGGCACAACAACCCCCAGAGCAAACAGAAAATCGAGCTGAATTTCCACCCACAGCCACAAGCAGGGCCAAGAGCTGCACAGCCCTGCAGAGCAGCAGTTACACACACCTTGCTCCAGGCTTACACACAGTTGTTAATGCTCCAACCAGCCCACAGGCTCTCCCTGCCCAGCAGGACAAGCCAGCTCCAGCCCGTCACAGCGAGCCTCCGGGCATGGATTTCTAGGAATACACGGAACAGCCTGTTCCTCGTAAAGGAATTGCATGGAAAAAGCTCCAAAACCGCAGGCAGAAAAGGGATCCCTCCAAACAGCCCACAGCCTTAACCCTGGAAGTGCTGGAATCTGCTTTCCAAGGGCTGCACACCCTCCTGGGTCAGGTCTGTCCTGCCCTGCTCCCGTCCCAGCCACAGGGAGAGGAACTTGTCCTTGTGACCTCCCCAAAAGTGTTAACTGAAGTACACACGTGTGGGCAAACAGCTCCCACTGCCATCTGTGCTGGAACAGTCAACTCCCTTCGCTTTGAACGCTATAAATATAAAATAAATACACAGAAGCCAGCGTGTCCTGGTTTTGTGTTCCAGCCCAGCTCTGCAGGGGAGTTCCCAAAACACCGAACGGCTTCTCACTCCTCACAACTTCTCCTCACTCAGGGTTTTGAATCTGAGTTGTTTCACAAGGTGTGTGGGGGGTGGAATCCAGCCCAACAGGCAGCTGGCTGGGAGAGGGGCTTTGAGATTCCTGGGGAGCAGGACTAAGCCAGGGATTCCTGGAACTGCAGCTCATGTACCAGCACCGGGAGCTCAAGGGCTTCCACATCCCCTGACAGCCACGTGCCAAGAGCTCCTGAAAGCAAAAGGACCCCTGGGCTGTCACAGAGCCGCTCCCTCCTGCACCCAAATTCCAGCACAGGGTGTCCCCAGGCAGGCTGGGACAGCCCCGGTGTCCCCAAACAGGTTGGGACAGCCCTGGGCAGGTCACAGGAGCGCCCTGGGCACTGCCAGGTGGGCACACCCCAACCACAAACACGGCCAGGGCTTCTCCTCAGCTCCAGGCACCCATCAGCTGACAGCCCTCGTTACTCCACGCCGTTAATTGCTCATTTCTGCGGCTCTTGGCTGAGGCTCAGAGAGCACAATTCCTGCAGGGGCTGCTTTCAGAGGAGAGGGAACACACTGGCCAAAACAACCCCAAACCTCAGCTTTTCTGCACACACAAAACCCACCGTGTGAGTCAGCGGTGCCACTTCCCCTTCCCTCCGAGTTTTAACCCCTGGAGCCCCGTGGCAGGTCCGAGGGACCAACAAAACCTCCTGCACTGTTCCCGCTGCTCGAATCCATCCGGACACAGATGTGCAGGGGGCAAATTCTTAAAGGTGGGGGGAAAAAAGTCATCCCAAACCCCTGGTGGGCTGGAGCAGAGGCAGCTGGAATTCCCCACACCGGCCCTGTGCCAGGTGCCATCACCTGGAACTGCTTGTTTCGAGGCCAAACTGTCCCAAATAAACACCTGAGCAGGAGAGGGGGACACAAAACCCCTCTGAAGGAGGAGTCCTTCGTATAACCTGTTTATTCCTCTTATTTGAGGATCAAATCCCTGAAGATTCCCAACTCCTGGCAACTCTGGGGCTGCACAGGGTTTGCAGCAAACAAGGAAAGCAGCAGCCCGTGGCCTGTTTGCAGCAGTGGAGCTGCCACACTTGCAGAATTTGGAGCAACCTGGGAATAAGAAATAAAGGGAAAGGCCCCCAGGGTTTGCTGGCTGCTGAAGAACAAATATCAGAGATTAGAATTAATCAGTAACCCCGGGGGAGGCCGGGGGTTGCTCCTGGGGAGGCACAGCCGTGATCCCCATCCCCATCCCTGGGCAGGTGGGAGCCCCCCGGACCCCTCATTCCCCCTCGGGGCACAGCCGTGTCCGAGCTCCCGGGGAAAAGCAGAGCCCCCCCAGCCCCTCCCGGTGCCGCTCTCACCGCCCGGCGTGGTCCCGAACACGGTGCCCCCCGGCGTGGTGCTGTAGTCCCCGGGCGGCAGCGGGGCCCCGTCGGGCAGGGCGAGGCACTTGCCGGGGCCCGGGATGTCGCGGCTGGGGGTCTGCCCCGGGCAGCAGCGGCCCGACATGACGGGGCCGGGATGGGGATCGCCGGGATCACCGGGATCGCCGGGACCGCCGGGATCACCGGGATCGCCGCTGCCGCCGCTTCCGCGCCGGGACACGCCCCTTCCGCCGCGCGGGAAAACTGGGCGGGGCTTTGACCAAATATGGCCAATGGGCGTGCCAGGAGGCGGGGTTTAGAGCCGAGGTGGGCGTGGTTTGCTTCATGGAGGCGTGGCTTGGGGCGAGCAGAGGCGGGGTCTGGCGGTGGGTGGGGCAGTGGGCGGGGTTTAAGAGGGCCGTGGGCGGGGTCTGGGCGGGGTGTTCTCAGTTCCCCTTCCCGGGGCACCCCCCGCCTCTGTGCCCTATTTTGGGGGATCCCCCGCCTCGTTCCGCGCCTCCCTTCGCCACGCAGGGACCCCCCAGCAGCGCTGCTCCTGCCCCTTCGTGCGGCGGAGGGAGGGGGGAGCCGCCGTGGGAGGTCCGGGTGGTCCCTGCGGGAGCGCTGCGGGGACAGATGTCTGCCCGGCTGGGTGGAGAAACCCCATCCCAAATGGCTCTGCCACCCCCGGGGGGCCCGGGGACAAACGCGGCAGGGGCCGGGGGGTGCCACACACGCCGTGTCCCCGGGGATGCTCCGGTGGGATGGGGCGCTGGAAAAATAGCGTTTGTCTTAAGATTTCATTAATAAAAGATTCAAGGAGAAGCTGGCAGGGGGAGGCTGGGGCGTCCAGGGATGAAGGCCTGGTACTGACCCCCTCCGAGCATCCTTGGGACCACCAGGAGTACCCGCTGGAAAGATCCCCTTCAGCCCTTCCCTGCTCCCCCAGCGGCGGCCACAGGGCTCTGCTGGCCCTCACTGGACACCGGTGCAGTGCTGACACCTGCTGACGGCCGGGATTGCGGGAGCCGGGATGGATTCCAGCACGGCTGCCAGCGGTCGGGGCTCGGGGAGCTGGGACTCATCCAGCCCCGTCCTGCCCAAACCATCACCCGGCTCCAACAGGTGGAGCTCGGTGGCCACGCGCTGCTCCGGACCCCGGCCCAGGGCCAGGCTTATCCCTGCAGAGCCACGGGCCAGCCCTGGGGTGCTGGGGGTCCTCACGGGGGCTCAGAGCCCTTTCCACACGGCAGCACTTCAGTGGCCAAGGCAGTGATCCCCTGCCAGGCTGGGGGATGGAGAGGGTTGTTTCTGCCCCCCAGGACCCCTGAGACCCCCGTCAGGCTGCGGTGCCAGGCAGGAACCCTCGCCCTGTGCCAGCTGCTGAATCGATCAGTGGGCACTGGGGCAGGAAAACAACATTTCCTGCCAGGGAATGACATCAGCAGTGACCCCCAACCCAGAGAGGCAGCCACTGCCATTTCCTCCTCCCGGAGAACAGACCATTACGGGGTCAAGGAGCCAGAGGGGTTTAAAGGTCAGGGTTTAAGGGCACATCCTGGCTCAGTGCCTGTGGGACCCCTGGGCAGGGTGTGAGCAGGGACTGGCTGCAACAACTCCTCCAGGGAGTTCCAAATCCCACAAAACACCCTCTGGAGATGCCCCTTCAGGGCCCCTTCTGTCCTGTTCTGTGAGACCCCCTACTGAGGAGGGGGATCTCACTGGTGCTTGTGATGCCCAGGAGACCCCAAAAGGCTTCAGCAGAGCTGGGCTGGTTCCCATCCTGGCCCTAGGATGAGGATGCCCAGCTCCTGCTGCCTTTGTCAAGCTCTGCAGGGCTCCAGCCACGCTCTGCTCTATGGATTGGCAGCGCTGTGCTCCCCAGACCCCACTGATACCATCATCCAGCTGGGAAGGCTTCCCCAGAAACCAGCTGGCACCAGGATGCACAGCCCAGATTCCTAACAATAGCCTTTCCTCCTCTTCTGCCTCTGTCTCCCATTTCCCACAGGGGATGAAGATTAAAAAGAGGAAGACAGAAAAGGGAAAAACACCTGGGAAAAACCAGCCCTGGGGAATAACTCAGTGATGTCCCAGAGGGGCAGGACCCCTGTGCTGCCATCATGGGAATGTCCAGCAGTTCTCTGTGCATGGGGACAGCACTGACAGCCCCAAGGACAGAGATGAAGGGGAACACCAGCCCTGGCACAGCATCACCATCCCAGTGCCTGCTGGAGCTCGGCAGGGGACAGGGATGCTCCTGCCCCTGGACACCATCTCCAGCTGCTCTGGAGCTGCCCACAGGCACTGGGGGTTCTGCCCATGCTACCAGCACCCTCTGGTTACAGTATGTTCCTCTCCAGGGCATTTTATCTGCCCATTCCCTGGGCAGCTCCCAGTGCTGGAAAGCCCTTTGTCATCCTCATGTGACGCGAGGTTATCGCCTTATTGCCTTCTAAATCGGGAGCAGAAGTGCCTCTCCAAGGTGTCCCTCTCTCCACCAGCAGTGACTTTGCTGCTGGCCTGGTATAAACCACTGGTAGAGGAGCAGGGGTGGGTTTGGTGAGGGACTCGCTCCTCCTGGGGAGGGAAATGTGTCTTTTAAGCCGTGAAATGCCCCCAGCCCTGGCGTGAGAGCAGCCCCGGAATGGTGATGGGGGCACCTCCTGCCCAGCCCTGCCATCACCAGCCCCACTTCTCCCGGTACTGACCGGGCTGGGTTTGCTGAGACAGGAAGAAAACATCCCGAGGGAAGGATAAACTCCTGCCCCGTGGCTGGCAGCTTTCATCTCACCCCATCCATTACCTCCCTGTCCACGATCCATGTGGCTTTCCCAGCCCCACCTCGCACCCCATCCCTCCCACGGAGGCTTGGGGACCCCACTGCGGCCCCACGCAGGACGGGGGTGATGGTGGGTCCCGCTGAGGATGTCCCTGTGCTGTGGCATTTCCAGCCCACCCGTCTGTGTTTACATTCCCCTCCGATCGCGGCCGGCGATAAGGACGGACCCGGACAAAGCCACATCCCTGCTGCCCGCCCAAGGGCTGTTTGTGCAGATAAAAGTTGCCCCATAAACAAGCCCATCCTGCCTTTGGGAAGGGCAGGAAACCCTCCCCAGGGCCCCCCTGGGCACAGGACAGGGCTGGCACTGCTGGGAGAGCTCAGCACCCCTGCTTGGTTCCTGCTCTTGACATGGGTTAAAAATAACCTCCATGGCATGGTGTTCACCATGGCAGCCATGGCCAGAGATGGAAGGGAAGCATCTGAACCCCTCCTCCTCCTTTTCCTCCTTCTTTTCCTCCTTGTTGTTGTTGTTGTTTTTCCTCCCTGCAAACATCGGGCTGGAAGCAAACACAACTCGGGAAGAGCCCCAGGAGGGCACGGGGGGGCCTGGAAAGCAGGGAGAGTTGCTGTTGGGTGGTGGGGGCACAGCCAGGAGCTTTGGCAGAGGGTGGCTGGGGCAGGGAAGGGAGCAGAGGAGTGGCAGGGGAGGCAGCCGGGCGGCACGTGGCAGTTTGGCCGCTGTCCTGTGGCCGTGGCTGAGCTGGCAGGAGGCTCCACGTGGGGCTCTTGGCACTCCATCCCTCCCCATCTCTGCCAGCTTCCCCCAGAGCAGCTCCTCTCCCCAGACCCTCACACTCCCACCCTGTTTCGGGGCAGAGCCAGGAATCCCAGAGCCGGGATGCTCCTTTAGCCCTTGGAAAGCCCTGCCTGAAAGTTCAGCTCCCTCCGAGCTTATTTCTGCTGCTGACAGTTTTTCACGACACTTCCCACACTTTTTGTGAAATCTGTACCCCTGTTATTGCAAAGTTCTCCCTCCTTCCCCCCACCCCGGCTTGCTTTAGCAATAGCTGCAGGAAAACGAGCCCTGATTGGGAAGGAGCTGTGGGAATGTCTGTAAATCCTCTGCAGGTCCTGATGGCAGCACGAGGGCTCTCCCTTCTCTTGGTGCTTGAGGCTGGAGGGAGGTGGGACGTGTCTGAAATGAAACCTTGATGTGAGGAGTGATGGGAGTGTCAGAAATTGGGAATACCTGCCCACAGGCAGCAATGTGGGAAAGCAAACAGCTTTATTATGATTTATTTTTTAATCTGAAACCGTAATTGTGCAGGGATCTGGGGGGCAGGAGCGGGACCTGAGGTTGCCTCGGCTCAGCCTTTGGCTCTGGCCGGGTTTCAGGATCCAGATGCCCCTTTCCCTCGTTCTCACGATGCTGCCCTGGCCTCGGGAAGAGCTGCAGCTCCCAGAGCTGTGCCCGCCTGTGCTGGGGGAGGAGGGTTTATGTGGGGACCAGAGTTTATGTGGATCTTCCTGCAGGCTTCCTGGGACAGGCAGTACCCAGGGGTTACAGCTCCATCACAGCGTGTTTATGTGCTGACAAGGAAACGTGATGACAGAGAATCCCAAACAACTTCAAAGCAAGATTTGTGGATTTGATATGGAAACTATTCGGAAAGTCTCAGTGAGGAGGGAGAGCCCCCGACTCACCACCACTGTGGACACACAGCCAGAGCAGGACCCACTCCCAGAGCACAGCCTGGCCCTGGTGCCTGTTCCACAGAGCCCAGAGCTCCCTTCCTGGGGGGAGATTTGGGGTAAAATGATGCTCCTCTGCTCAGGCAGAGGGAAGAGCATCACACGGTCCTCACCCACCTCCTGTGCTGTCCCCAGTGTCCCACATGGCCCTGGATCCCAGGCAGGGTCTCCCTTCTCGAGCCCCATCCCACCTCTTGGCAAGGAGGGGGGGGGTAGTGCAGCCCCAGAATAAAAGGCTGGGGGAGGTGGGACCCTGGTGGCACTGTGGTTGGTGACTCTCCAGGCTGTGGGGGTGAACCCCTCCACTGCCCCTGCCCTTTGCTCTGGGCTGGAGACTTGAGCCAGCACAGCTCTGGCTCGGAATTCCATTGCACAGGCAACGGAGCCTGGCTCAGGAGCAGCTCTGGCACCGACTGGTGCTGCTGCAAAGCTGAGCTGCCTCTCTCTGGGTGCTGCTGTGCCTCTCCCTGCTCCTCTGCCTGCACCCACGCTCTGGGGCAAGGCTGGATAGACCCACCCAAAGGCTCAGTGGCAGTTTGGGTGCCTTCACCTGCTGGGCTGGGTTGTTTTAGGACCCTCTGCTTTGGTGGGAGCTGAGGAAGCTGAAGCAGAGGGCAGAGGGGGACACCAGTGTCCCTCCCCACTGTCAGTGTGCCGATGGCAGCGAGCGGTGACACTGCCGTGACTCCGCCGTGTGATGGGTTTATCTCCTGTCCTGTTCTGAGTATGCAGCCACATGCCAGGGAGGCAGCGAGTTCCCAGCTATAAAAAGCTTTTGTTTTATCCATAGCTGCTACTTGAGCTCTCACCCCTCAGCCTCTGTGGCCAGGCAGAGCCTGTGAGCCCTCAGATGTGTCTGGGACCAGCTCAGGCATCTGTTTCCTCTCTCCAAACACATCCACGGGCACCAGGAGCTGCCCAGCAAGGAGAGTGGCACTGCCTGCTCCCTGCATCCCACCTCCCCCCAAGCAGGGATCTTCCCCCATTCATCCTGACTCCCTGTGTATAAAGAAGTATCTTTAAATACCCATTGTTTATTCTGTATCAACAGCCAGAGGAGCCGCTCTGATCCGTGGCATAAACATACTTTCCCAGGGTTTTCTAAACAGCACTTGACCCTCTGGCCAGCACTTCCTATGGGGTCTTGCCAGGGCTGGCTCTGCCTCCCCTGCTGCTGTGCAGGTAGGGCGGGGGCATGGTTCTGGGGATGGGAAAGGGGAGAGGATGCTTCCCCTGGTGACAGCCCCGGGCTGGAGGGAGCAGAAAGAGTCTCCATCCCTGCAGGGGCTCGGGTCAGGGCTCTGGAGCAGTGGGGATGGGGGTCAGGGCTGGGCAAGGCCCAGCACCTCCGTGCTTCAGTTTTTCCAGCTGTAAAACTGGGACAAAGATACGGGGCCACGTTACTTCCCCTGCAGTGATGAAAGGCCTGGGAGTCTCCCTTCCTCTCCTCAGTCCTGTCTGCTCCCTGGGAAGGGGGGAGGGCACCGAGCTCCCCTGCCTGGGAGTGGGAGGAAAAGCCTGAGCTGAGCAGGGCTGGATCAAGCCCTCGGCTGAGGGCTTTGAAAAACCAAAACAACCTCGTAAAGAGGCTCGTAAAACCAGGGCCCTGCTTTGTGAGCTCATGAATGGGAAGAAATGCCAACCGGATGGTTTTTACACATATTTTTTTTTCCCTCTGTGTCAACATTCCCACATCTGGCTGAAACTTCAGAATGCCACATTTGGAGAGCGCCTGTCTTGAAAGTTCCAGTATTTGTATAAATAGCTGATAGGGAAAGAAATGACCCGCTCTGGAGTCTGCCCAGAGGCTCTGGGAGCAGCAATGGGGCTCTGGAGGCCCCCAGAGCCTTCCAGATTTTTGGTGTCTCCCCAGGGTCACGTGTGAGTGGGGCAGGAAGTGTGGGTGGGGGTCTTGGGGGTCTCCATCTATCAGCACCCACCCAAATTCAGGAGGACAAGCAACAAAGGTCTCCTCCATCTGCTGGGAAGGAGGTTCAGGCAATAAATGTGTAGATGAAACAGTGACTGTGGCCCTGGGCATCGTCTTTGGGAGCAGAGCTGTCACCTTGCCATCCCTCTGCTGATGTTCAGGGGGGACAGGGGGTCACTGTCCCCACCAGGGACAGCCTGTCCTGCCCAGGGAGAGGGTCACAGAGGGAGCAGGACCAGCAAAGCCCTGGGGTGCACAGTGAGGGGTGAGAGCAAGAGGGGCAGGGTGAGAGCTGAGGTGTGGGGAGAGGGACCAGAGCACTGGTGAGGGGGGCACAAAGGGGTGAGGGTGCACAGAGAAAGAGCAGGGCACGCGGTGAGGGACCGCTGTGCATGGAGAACAAGGACAGATGGGTGGGACTGGGGACACGGTGAGGGGCTGGAGGGCACGGAGAGGGACGGGAAGGCACAGCGAGGGGCTGGAGCGCACGGAGAAGGGCTCCCGGTGGGGATGCAGGGGGGAGCAGGACGGGCCGGGACACCCCATCCCGGGGGGTGGGGAGGCGGTGCCGGCTCCTGCTCCTCTCCCCTCGCCGTCCGGAGCGTTGGCCCGGGGCCGCCCCGCGCCTTTAAAGGCTCCTCCTCCGGCGCGGAGGGGACCCGGCCCCGCCGGTCCGCCCCGAGGGCTGCGCCGGGAGCGCGGCGGGGAGCGCACGGCGGAGATGAGCCCCCTCCCCGCGGGCAACGGCAGCGCCTGGGGGGGCTCCGGCAACTGCAGCGGGGCCGGCAGCCTGGGCCGCCAGTGGGTGCTGGGGGCCGCCCTCAGCCTCACCGTCCTGGTCATCGTGGCCGGCAACTCGCTGGTGATCGTGGCCATCGCCAAGACGCCGCGGCTGCAGACCATGACCAACGTCTTCATCACCTCGCTGGCCTGCGCCGACCTCATCATGGGCCTGCTGGTGGTGCCGCCGGGGGCCACCATCCTGCTGAGCGGCCACTGGCCCTACGGCGCGACGGTGTGCGAGCTGTGGACGTCGCTGGACGTGCTGTGCGTCACGGCCAGCATCGAGACGCTGTGCGCCATCGCCGTGGACCGCTACCTCGCCATCACCTCGCCGCTGCAGTACGAGGCACTGGTCACCAAGGGCCGGGCGCGGGCCGTGGTGTGCCTGGTGTGGGCCATCTCGGCCTTCATCTCCTTCCTGCCCATCATGAACCACTGGTGGCGGGACGGGGCGGACGAGCAGGCGGCGCGCTGCTACGACGACCCGCGCTGCTGCGACTTCGTCACCAACATGACCTACGCCATCGTCTCCTCCACCATCTCCTTCTACGTGCCCCTGCTCGTCATGATCTTCGTCTACGTCCGCGTCTTCGCCGTGGCCACGCGGCACGTGCGGCTCATCGGCAAGGACAAGGTGAGGTTCCTGCAGGAGCCCCCCGGCCCCGCGGCCCGGAGCAGCCGGCGCAGGCGGCCGTCCCGCCTGCTGGCCATCAAGGAGCACAAGGCGCTCAAGACCCTGGGCATCATCATGGGCACCTTCACGCTCTGCTGGCTGCCCTTCTTCGTGGCCAACATCATCAAGGTCTTCTGCCGGCCGCTGGTGCCGGACCAGCTCTTCCTCTTCCTCAACTGGCTGGGCTACGTCAACTCAGCCTTCAACCCCATCATCTACTGCCGCAGCCCCGACTTCAGGAGCGCCTTCCGCAAGCTGCTGTGCTGCCCGCGCCGTGCCGACCGCCGGCTCCACGCCGTCTCGCGGGACCTGCAGCGCTGCCCCTGTGCCTTCAGCCCCCGGGGGGGCCCCCCAGAGGACAGCAAGGCGGTCCCAGAGGACGGCGAGGCTCGGGGCAGCAGCAGCAGGACAGAGGAGACGCCCCTGGCCCAGGGCAGTGGCCACCGGCAGCGGCCGCTGGGCGAGTCCCGGCTGCAGGGCACCCAGACCACGCTGTGCTCGCAGATTGACGAGTAGGTACCGGGAGGCGCTCGCTCGGGGGGGCTCGGGGCGTCCAGCCCTTTGGGGAGTAACTGGGGGGGCTGTCAGTGGTGAGCCCGTGGTCTGATAGCACAGTGGGCAGGCAGACCCTGGAGCTGGGGGTGCTTGGGAGAGGTGCTGGTCTCCAAATGACAGCGTGGGGTTTTTCCACCCTGAATTTTTTTTTTTATTAGAATGACAAAATTGGAGTTATTCTGGTTCCTGTGGATTTTAACTGTGTTTCTCTGGTCAAAACCTGTTCTGATGCCTGGGGCAGGAGAGGCTCCTGCCAGCAGCAGTGTGCAGAGAGAGCTGCCAGAGGTGTTCCCTGGGGTTCAGCAGTGCTGAGAACACGGGGTGATGAGGGGTGGGAAGGGTCTGGGCCCTCACCCACTGTGCTCTGTTTCAGGTTTGCTGGCAGAGACACGCCCGTGGGTCCATCCGTCTGACTGGGAGCAGCCCAGAGCCGGGAGGAGAGTGAGTGTTTCCCCTGGCTGGGCCATCACCCCTCCAGCCTCTCCTCTGCCCTCCCCAGGGAGCTCAGCCCGTGGCCAGCCCATGGTTTTGGGCACGTGAGCCCGATGTCAGCCGGGGCCGCTGCCTCCTTGGCTCGTGGAGCTCCAGACCTTGTGCGTGGTGCTCCTGGATCCCCCTCCGTGCCCGCTGGGGTGGTGGCCGTGGGTCCCTGTCCCCAGCCAAGCCCCTGTGTCACCTCCCACCCTCTTTTTGCAGGGCTGGACATGGGGGAGCAGCCCTGGGTGACGGTGCTGGAAGGACCCTCCGGTGCACGCACCGACCCGGAGAGGAGGGGGATCTCCCTCGGGAACGCTGGTGGTTTCGGGACAACACGGGCTCCTCTGTGCCATTGGTGCTGGAGACCTGGAGCTGGGGAAAAGCTCCAGAGCTGCTTGCCAAGGGGCAGCATGGCCTCGGGGATGTGTGGGCAGGGGACAAGCTCCCAGCATGGCTGGCAGTGGGATGTGGAGACTGGCAGCTCTGCTCTCTTGAAGGATGAACGGTCCCATCATCCTGGGCTCTGCCAGTTTCAGACAGTCCATGTGGAAGGGAGAAGATCCCCCTGCATGCACAAGCCCTTCCAAGGATTTCCATCCCTGCCCTAGCTGCTGCATTCCAGGGCTGGGTGCGATCCCGGGAACCGCAGCGACGCCTTCGGCAGAGGAAAGGCTCAGGGGAGCAAGGGGAGCTCTGAGCATGAAGGACTTCCCAAACCAGGGAATTATGACCTTGTCAGGTCTCCTCCGGTTCCTCCCTCTCGTTTGGGGCAGGTTCCATGTCTGTGCTGCCCCGGGGGGCGGGAGGGGAGGTGGATTCTCATCCCACACGTGCACAGACGAGCCCTGCCCACGCCACGCTGCCACGCAGCACCTGTGGGCGTGAGTTGGTGTAAATACATCATTGCAGTGACTGTCCAGGTTTTGTCCTGCTTTGTCCCCGCCCCCTGCTGTGTGAAATAAACCTCTGAATCTCCACGATGCCTCCAAGTCCATCCCAAGCTGAGGGGTGCTGCTCCATGTGCAGTTCCTGGGGGGCTGCCTGAGGTTCAGGGGGTGCATCCCCCTTTCCAGGGGCTGTGGCAGAGAAAAGCCAGGCTCTAGGCGTGCCACGGTGCCAGCCCTCAGCCCTGCCACACGTCCCTGAAAGGGCAGGCAGAGCTGACAGAGGTGCCCAGTGCCACCTCCTGGTGCCAGGGAAATCCCAGCTTCTGCACGGGAACTGGGACCTGGGCTGCCACAGGGTCTGCCCTGCTGGGATCCTCCCCTGGTGTGTTTTGCTTTTAACACCCTGCAAGGATGAAATCACTGAATAAAGAGAATAAAAGCAGCTCGTGGCCAGTGTACCCATTTCAAAGCTTCAGACCCCAGTCTGGTAGCTCTGGTGGCTCTCAGGGCTGTTCCCCAAGCACAAACAGGTTCTGTGTGTCCCCCAGCCCCCATGACCTCATCCTCCCACACAGTCCAAAGAACACAAGGTGTTCTTTACCCCCCTCAAGAGCCCAGTGTCAATGAGTGACTCCTCAAGCAGAGAAGGCAAGGGTTGGCCCAGGGAATGGGGGGCCCAGGGCTCTGCAGATCCCCCTGGCAGGGCTGGTGGCCTTGTCTCTAATCAAGCTAAAGTGGGCTCAGATGGGCTGTAGGTGCTGCTGGAGGGAGATTTGAGGGGGTGGTGGGTGCATTGATGTCACCTGCCCCCCATCCCCACTTGCACTGCATTCCCAGCTTCCACCTCCCTGGGATTGCCCTCCCCTTTATTAGCTGCTGCCGGGGCAGGTCCTTGCTGCTCTGTGGGTGCTGTTTTCTCTGCTGTTTGTCCCACAGGAGCTGGTCACTGGTGTCAGATCTGCTGTGGAGGATGGACACCTCCTCGCATTCCTTCTCCCGGCTGCTGTCGGAGGAGAGGCCCGTGGCTGAGCTGTGGGGTACGGAGCTGCGAGCCCCGGGACGCTCCGGGGGCAGGAGCGAGTGGGGGGACAGTGGCTGTGCTCTGCAGGCAGCCAGGCTGGGTTTGAGGGGGTGGCTGTGCAAGCACAGACTGTGCCCTGTCCCCCAGGCTGCCAGCTGGGCGCGGGCGCCCGGAGCTGCGTGGTGAAGGAGGAGGATGACGACTTCTTGGAGCACCTGGTGCTGCTGAGAACGGTGAGGTCCGGGGAGATCCGAGCCGAGGAGCTGCCGGAGCTCCAGCCAGCTCATCTCCCTGCCACGGGCTCTCTGCTCGGCCCCACAGATCTGCCTGGGTGCTGATGCCGGGGACGAGCCGCACGTGGTGGCTGTGGACTCCAAGAACGCCTCCGGGGAGCGGAGGCCGGTGCCGGTGGCGACGCTGCGGAGCTCGGTGCTGCCCATGGTAAGGGCCCCTGACTGTGGGGCGACAGCGTCACCTCCTGCTGGGCTCAGGGGGGTCTCTGAGCTCTGTCTCTCTGCAGATCAGCCTCAGAGCTCTGGAGCTGGTCCCTCCCGTCACCTTCGTGCTCCAGTGTGGGTCTGGGCCGGTCTATCTCAGCGGGCAGCTTGTCACCCGTGAGTGTCACCCAAGCTGCGGGGTCAGGGTGGGCACGTGGGCTGGGGGGTCCCACGGCAGTTTTGTGGCAGCTCGTGCTCTCTGCTTTGCCCCAGGGCTGGAGGGAGGGCTGCTCAGGGGGCAGTTGGTGCTTGATGGGATTTATGGGCTGGCCAAGGTGGTCGGTGCCAGTTTCCCTGCTGTGGGGTGGGAGCGTGTCTGTGTTCCTGCTCGTGGGGTGGGATTTGCAGCTGAGGGGCTTCACCCCCCTCGGTCTGTCAGGGCCACCCCTGCTGCAGCCCTGCCTCTTCTCCCCCCAGTGGAAGAGGATGCCAGCTCTGAAGCCGAGGAGGAAGAGCTCTCGGAGGAAGATGTGGGAGATGAAGATGGCGATGAGGAATCAGAGAATAGGGCCAGCCCAGAGGGGTCTGAGTGGAGCTGCTGTGATGGTGGGGACACCCCTTGACAGAAACTGCCAGTGCTTTGTGCCAAATGTCACAGATCCTTGCAGAGGGACACAAACTGTCTGGGCTTTGAGTATCATTCCTTGTCTCTTCTCCTTGACCCCTCCATGTTCTTAGAAATGCTTTTTTTCCCCCTTTTATTGTGATAATAATGGGAAAGTGCAAATACCCTGGAGTCAGTCTGGACTGTGCTCTGGTGCTCCTGTGTCACCTGCTTTCCTGTCCCTCCCTCCCTGCCTCCTCTTGGGAAAACCTATTCCACACGTGCCTCTGTGACGCGGGGCTGGGCAGAGGTCCCAGTGAGTCGCCCCTGCACAAAGCCATGCACGTACCTGCACATGCACCTGTACATCCCTGCATACCTGTGCATTCCTGCACACTTGTGCACACCTGTACACACACATACCTGTACATACACCTGTACATACCTGTACACCTGTGCATTCCTGCACACCTGTGCACACCTGTACACACACACATCCCTGTACATACCTGTACTGACACCTGTGCACACCTGTACATACACACATCCTTGTACATACACCTGTACATACCTGTGCACACCTATACACCTGTGCATCCCTGCACACCTGTGCACACCTGTACCTCAGTGCACCTGTACATGAACATACCTGAGCGCACCTGTACCATCCCACACCTGTACACACACACACCCTGTACACACACCTGTGCATACTTGTACCATCACACACCTGTACACACACACGCACATCCCCATACACACACCTGTGCACACCTGTACATCCCTGCACACCTGTACCATCACACACCTGTACACACACACCTGCACACCTGCGCACACCTGGACGCCTCGCCCCGCCCCTCCCCGGCCCCGCCCCCGCCGCGCTCTCGCGAGAGGGGCGGGCGGGTCGCACCGGGGCGGCTCCGCTCCCGCTCCCCGGTCCCCCTTTCCCCCTTTCCCGATCCCATCCCGCTCCCTTCCCCACTCCCGCCATGGCAGCCGCGGGCTGGGCGCCCACCCACGCGCGGGTGACGGTGCTGCGGGCGCGGGGGCTGCGCTCCAAGGCGGGCGGCGGCGGCGGCAGCGACGCCTACGCGGTGATGGCGCTGGGCCGCGACAAGTTCCGCACCTCGGTGGCCGAGCGGTGCCGGGGCGAGCCCGTGTGGAGGGAGGAGGCCACCTTCGAGCTGCCGCCGCAGCGGCCCGCGCTGCGCCTCACCGTCCTGCACCGCGCCCTCACCGGCGCCGACAAGTTCCTGGGGAGGGCTGAGGTGGATCTGGCGGCGCTCAGGGACGACGGAGGGCGGCGGCACACCAGGTGGGACCGGGGGGGGACACCGGGTCTGGGCACCGCAGGGGCCGCGGAGAAGGATGGGGGGGACCCTCTGTGTCCCACGGAGGATGGGGAGGGGTTAGGGTTGGGAGAAGGGATGAAGAGGGGCACTTTTTGCCCCACAGGGTCCAGGGAGGAAGCTGAGGGGGCCCTCTGAGCCTCTCCAGGGTTTGGTGCTTTGGGGGACCCCCCAGTTCCCCATGGGATGTCCCTGATCCTCATGGGAACCTCTGTGCACCACAGGTGTGTGTGGATCTGTGGAGAACCCTTATGCCCCATAGGGGACTGGGGTTCTCCTGGGGGAGACCCCTCAAACCCCATAAGTACCCATGGGGTCACCCCTCGGGGCCAGTGTGGGTGAGCCCCCTATAGCTCCGGGAAGAGGCCAGGGAAACATGGCCAGAGCTTTTCTAGGCAGCCCTGCCTGGTCCTTGGGTTTGATTTTTCACTATTTCCGTGTGTGTGCTGACACTGTACACAGGGAACAGCCAGGCCGGCTCCCGAAACCCTGGTATCCTCGGAATGCCGCCTCCCTGCAGCGGGGAACGAGCGCAGGCTCTGCCACTGTTTATTTATTTTTGCTTAATAAACACTTAGCACATATCAAGGTGGATATTTCCATGTTCCACGGGCTGCCCTGGCTGCTGGCAGCAGGACACCGAGCCGGGGTCGTTAATGCCCAGCTCCAGCTCTGTGTCACCCTTGCTGCTTTGAACGTAAACAGCGGGGCGGTGAAATCCAGGGGTGGCTCCTGGGAGGGTTTTACTGGGAGTCAGCAGCCTTGTAATGTGCAAGGTGAGTCACCTTCCTCCCCTGGCTCACCTGAGCAGGGCCAGGCGCTGCCTGACGAAGCGGGCGACCCTTGTCAAGGCTTAATTAGGCGGCGGGTTCATTAAGGCTGTGTCAGGCAGCGCTGTGTTTACACTGCAGAGCCCAGCGTGCCCTCGGTCAGCAGAGCTCGGGGCCCTGGCGGGTGCCTTTGTGTCTGTCTGGGCACAGGAGAACTGAGGGGGAGGAGAAAAGAAAAACACGACTTTGGTGCCCCCGGGGAAATTTCCCGATGTTTTCGGTTGTTTCCAGCCCTCAGTTTCCCGTTTGAGGCCTGTTCTGTCCTGGCTGCCGTGGTGATGTGCGGCTGTGAAGGGCTGGGTTCATTTGGAAGATAAATACACGTTGATCTGCAGGTGCTCATGAACGTGATAAACGCCATTAATAAGGTTTTTTTGTGGTTTGGGGGGTTGTCAGTCCGTGATTTCCTTCCAGTGGGGCCGTGTTTGGTCGGGGCCGAGCTGCCTTTGCTGAACACGTCGTTTGCTCCCGGGATCAATTGTGGCACCGAAGCCCCGCGAGCACAGGATGCTCCTAGAAACCACGGGTTGGGAACAAAAGTGCCCAGTGCTGGCTCATATTAAAGGCAAAGGATCTGTGATTCCCAGGCTGCAGGTTCACGGACCAGGCAAAGCCTCTGTCTCTTGATAAAATCCCTTCCCTTGGTACCTCGTAACTCCAGGTTAGGAAGTTGTGGATGGCCAGGTTGGATGGGGCATCCACAGCTTCTCTGGGCAACCTCTGCCAGGGCCTCACCACCTTCACAGGGAAAAATTTCTTCTGTATATCCCTCTGAAGTGTAGCAGATTCCTGAATCCATCTCCTTCAGTAATCCTCATTACTTTTGACTTTTCTCTGGAGCAAATTGCCTTTTCCTCTTCTCTTTCTTGTTGCTTCCAGTGCACCTTCAGAGTTTGAAGTGCAAATTTGATGGCGAGGCACATTTGCATGCTCTGTTTCCTTCCATAATTTTCCTGTTCTGTCTGGTGAGGAGGAAGAAACCGGTGTTTTCCAGGCAGCCTTTCCTGTGGGTTCTGTGGAGCTGGGAATTCTGCGGCTCCAGCAACAGACAAAACCACAGTGGTGTGCAGCGCTGATAATTCTCTTTCCTGACCCACATGTGGTTTGAGAGTCTCTGAGTGGTGGTTGAGGGCATGTGGGTGGTGGGATTGTGGTTTGGGATGCCCTGAGCACTCACCACACAGAGCTGGGTGTTCTGGAGCCGGGTTTTGGGAAGGGACGTGGCTCTGTCTGAGCAATGTCCTTCCTGGTGCTCCCTGGTCGGTCACGAGCTGGGGGAGGTGGGTGGAAATCCCCAGCAGTCTGCAGGGCTGGGGTTGGCTCTCTCCTGCTGATTAGGGGTTCCTTGGATTAAGAGGCATTAAGGAGCTGGAATGAAAGGTATGAGGGCGTGGGACGCTCGTGCTCTTGGTACTGAGGCTCCCACTTCAAAGCCGTGGCCTCTGCCAGTGTCAGGAGAGATGAAAGGGAGGAGGAGAGCAGCTGAGCTGAAATACAGGAATTCCATGTTGTGTTTCTGGTTTTCCTCCTTCTCTTTAACCCCTCCTGATCTGGGTTTCAGACCCAACCTTACTAATAACTTTCTGTTTACGATAAGGAATGTTTTCCTTGGCACCTGGGGCTGCGACGGTGACGTCGTTGTGAGATTAAAGGCTTTTCTTTTCCTGCACTGGAGGCTGATTTGATTTTTTCAAACACAAGCAAGCTCTGTGTTCTCAATTACCTGTGCCTCAGGAACTGGTTGGTAAAAGAAGTCTCCTTGTTGCTGCAGGTGGTACAAGCTCCGCTCCAAACTGGGGAAGAAGGAAAAGGAGAGAGGGGAGATCGAGGTGGACATCCAGTTCATGAGGAGCAGCATGACAGCCAGCATGTTCGATCTGTCCATGAAGGACAAGCCTCGCTCTCCCTTTGGGAAGCTCAAAGACAAGCTCAAGGGCAAGAGGAGCAGCGGCCTCTCGGACACGGCGTCGGCGATCGTTCCCAGCACGAGCCACTCCCCCCCTGACAGCGAGGACGAGGTGGCCGAGAAGGAAAAGAAGAAGTCCAAGTTCAAAGCGCTGTTCTCCAAACCTGGGCTGCAGAAGAGCCTGTCCCAGTCCATGTCAGTCCTGCCCACGCAGCAGCCCGTCACCCAGAAGGTCCGGCTTCGGCCCAGCGACTTCCAGCCACGGTGGGATGAGGAGGAGTCTGAGACCTCTCCGACCTCAGAACGTGAGTATTGGCACTCTCTGCGCTGGTGAGCGCAAAGCCTTTCTCCAAAGGGTTGTCTACACTTTCCACAGCACTAGTTAAACTCTTCTTTCTGAACAAATGCATGGAAAGCCCCTCCTGGCACCGAGGTTGTCAGCAGCAAGTGCCAGAGGAAAGGTTTTTCTTGTATCTTGAATTTCTCCCTATTTGATTTTTTGTTTTTCCAGGAACCTTTGGAAATGCCCTGGAAGAGAAGCCAGCTCCTTCTCCTCTGTTCAAATCTCGTAAAACAGCCCTTTTGGACAGCAGGCACCTAACCCAGGGAACCACTAACCACACCAAGAAGGAAGGGCTCTCTTTGTTCAGTGGCCTGAAATCCAAAAGCGATCCCGTTTCCAAGTCTAGCCTGTGCATCAACGGCAGTCACGTTTATATGGAAGAGACCACGACGAAGGACAACACTCCCACCTCCTCCCCCTCTCCTCTCAACTTCAGGAAGAAGCAGCTCTTTGCTTCAGAGGAGAACCTCTCCTCCAGGTCCACCAAAGCACCTGAAGAGACAGGAAGAACCTCTCCTAGCCAGGCTTTCTCTGGGTCCACGTCCTTGGAGACCTTCAAATCCATGACTCTGCCGTCGTACAAACTGCTGAGCAGCGAGGAGCACCTGGACACCAGCGTTCCCCCGAGCACCGAGGCTGTGAGGGAGACCAGAAAACCAGAGCACAAAAAGTCTGCCTTGCTCTCCCTGGTCACTGGGAAGAAGGAGGCGGGGAAGACCGGAGATGCTGAGAATGTTCCCGACAGGACCCTGCAGAGCGAGGAGAACAAAATTCCCGAAGAGAGCAGCGAAGAGGAGGCCAAATGTGTTGAACCCCCAGCAGATCTGGGCAGAGGGGACCCACCAGGAGACGCTCAGAGCACAGAAGACGCCTTCGCAAACAAGCGGCCGCTCGGCCCTGGCGAGGAGGAACAGAAACCCGAAAAAGCTGCTGCCCCAGCCAAGACCAAAGCTGTGAAGCCCACGGTGAAGCCCAGGTGAGTCCCAGCTGCTGTTGGGAATTGGGATGGGCAGTGGTGGTGGCGTGGGCTGTGTCCTGCCACAGCTGGGCTCTGCGGGCACCCGCGGGATTCACGCTGGTGTTGGGCGCTCTGGCAGCCAATACCTCCCGGGTTCTTTGTGGGTGTGAAGAAAAGATGGATCTAGGAATGCCAGAGTGGTGGTTCTCTGAGTGCAGGCACATGTGTAGGTACTGTAGGGGTGATTTTTCTCGCTGGATCTCCTGCAAAAACTAACTCTGCCTGAGCTGGAACCTCCCCGGGGTCAGAAATGCCTGTTCTAACATCTGTGCCTTCCTCTTCTCTACTTGGCTGTGGTCTTCCAGAGGTTAATCTTGGAGCCCTTCTGCTTTTGGCATCATTCACAGCAACACAGAGGGATTTTGTGTGGGTTTGCACACCAAGGCTTTTTCGGAAATTCTGCTCCTTTATCCTTCACACACAGATATATATAAATTGTGTGCCTCTGGGATTTTATATATATCTGTAGGAATGCCCTACTAATAAGGCTGTGGTTTGTGTGTATCCCTAACTCCTCATTTTCAGTGCTTCTCATGTTTAAATTTCTTGCCTATGAAGTGTTTTATGTACTAATAAACCTGCTTGGGGTGCAAAGAGATGGTGCTTAAAGCAACAAAAACAAGCTCTGCAGCAGAAGAGTTCTGACATAAAATGACATAAAATCCTTCATAAAGATGGAATGAAGGATATAAAGTTTCTCAGACAGGCTCTGAAGTCTCTTGCAAGTGTAATTCATCCCTGGTGGCAGGAGCTGATGGAGGCTGGTGCTAAAGCTTGTCTGTTCCTGCCTCGTGTTGCATCTGCAAGTGACATGCAAGTTTTTTGTCCCTTTTTGCAGACTGGGCCTGTCTCCAGAGGAGGAACCCAAAGCCACGCTTCCCACTCTTGCACCTGACCCCCTCCCAGCTTTTCTCTCTGTGCACCATGTCAGCAGTGCCAATAATCCTTTTGTTTCTAAAACGGGGCAGAAAGTCCAAGTGCCAGACTCTGAAAACATCACTAGTTCTTCTGCCTCTCTCCCTTCTGCTGCTTTTGCTGCAGAGCTTTGGAATGGCAGGAACCCCTTTACTCCCGAGTGGGACAGGGCATCCACAGCCCTAGATCCTGATGGGATTGCCCCTTTCCCTTCATCCCATCATCTTCCAGCCTCTGTTCCCAAAGCACCTCTTCCTGGGCATGTCTCTGCCAGGGGTAATAATCCCTTTGCTGCTGACTGGGGGCAGGGTCCTGAGAGCTCTGCTGCGGGGGCTTCCCGGGGTCTATCTCTCCCTCCCACACCTTCCCTCCCCTCTGACTGTCACTTCAATGACAACAATCCCTTCGTGTCCAAGCGTGGGGGGCAGGCAGGTGTGCCAGGTTTCCGAAGTGTCGCTGGTTCTTCCCCTTCCTGCCTTCCTGGTGGTGGGGTCTGTTCCTCAGCAGGACACCCTGGTCATGATGCTTCAGAGGGCTCTGCAGATGTGGCTGTAACCAGTGCTGTCACAGTTGTGCCAGACCCTCTTGGCCCCTTGTCTGATCCCCCTTCTGGCCCTGTTGGGCTGGCTCAGAAGCAGCACTGTGATTCTCCCCAGCGTCACGCTGAGGATTCTTTGGAAAGCTGCAAGTTGGGTGGTGGGATGGCTAAAAATGACTCCCTTCCCCAGGTCAAACCAGCCCTGGGAGCCTGCTTGGTGTCCCCTGGGGAAGCAGATGCAGAGAGGGAAGGCAGTGAGGTCCTTGTCCCACCAGTGCCAGCCCCAGGGAGGGCTGTGGCACTGGGGAAGTGCCCCTTAGTTTCCCAGGCTGAGTTAAAGGCTGGTGCTCCTTCTTCAGGGGATGGTGTAAAATCCATGCCTGGGCTCCTGTTACCTGCTGGTGAAGCCTCAGCTGCCCGTGGGTGCCTCCCCCAAAGTGGCTCCTCGGAGACTGTCCCTCCTCCAGTGACGCCTGGAGGTGACAGGCCTTCAAAAAATGAAGGTGGTGATGATTTATCCGCCGGTCTCACGAGTCTCAAGGCTGCCACTCCCGCTCCTGGAGACCGCTGCTCCAAAGTGGCCAGTCTGCCCGTGATCCTGGAGGGGGGCTCCGATGATGAGCTGCTGGGGGACTGCCAGGAGAGCCCTGGGGTCACTGCAGGGGATGAAGGTGTTTCAGGGGCTGGAGGGCGGCCCCCAGGTCTGACACCTTTGCAGGGAGAGCTCTCTGAGAGCTCGGCTGCTGCCCCCACGGCCCTGGCTGCTCCGGGAGGAGGAGGAGGAGGTGATCCTGGTTCTTGGAAGCCAGGCAAGTCACCCATGCTGCCTGCTGGAAGGGGTGCTCCCAGGATCAGTATCCAGGGAGCTGACTCAGGCTTAGGTGTGACGTCTCATTCCGGGGAGTGCAACAGTCATTTTGAGAAACAAGAGCTGGAAACCAGCGTGGGTGTTGAGGAGCCTGCAGAGCGTGACCTCTCTGAGCCTTCTGCTTCCTCTTCCTCCCTCTCAAGTCCTTGCCACCCCTCCTCTTCCTCTCACTCCCTTCTCTCTGACACCCCGAGCCGTAGAGCAGAGTCTCCGAAAAAGCCAGCAGCCGAGGGCTTCGCAGATAAAGCGGGAAATTCGGGCCAGAAGAAGCTTCTCCAGGCACGGGTTTCACCCTCTGAAACGTTCCCTAAGCGGGGTGGTGAAACCGTGTCTCCTAAGCACAGGTGAGACCACGTGGGGGTCACGGCAGGGATCTCTGTGCAGGTGTGAGCTCAGCCACTCCTCACAGCTCTCAGGGAAACCCTTAGGGCAAGTACAGCAGGTGAATAGGGTCATTTCATCCAGCTGGGGACAAGGACCCAACTGAGCCCTTTTTCAGAGTGGGAGAATGGTCACGCTGATAAACCCTGATGCTTCATTTCCTGGCTGATTTGGGCTCCTCAGAGTGACCACAGCAAGGTGCAGCTCCTGCTGTGCCCCTGACCTGTCAGCCGTGGGGGCTTCACCTGCCTGGGACACCTCTGGGCCAGCACTGGCTGAGACAGAAGTAAAATTTGCTTCCTGTGTTAGAACTGGTGACCCAAATCCTGCTCAGGCGCGTAACAAGCTTGTGGTGACAGCTCAGATTGGAAAAGGCCTAACACGCTTGTCCCAGGGCAGTGGAAGTATTTGATGTGTTGCAAGAACCACAAATATGTTCTGATTAGGAAAGTCAGGCTGAAATAGCAGTGCCTGAGATCAGAGAAGCTGCCCTGTGTTCTGCCTCCTCGTGTAGCCCATCCTGGCTTTTCTTCCGTGACACACTCGGGATGTATTTCCCTTCCTGCTGCTCCTGCTTTATCTCCAGTGCCTTAAGTCAGTAAAGATAGAAGAGAACTGGAAAACACCTACAAAATCCCTCTAGCTTAGAAAGGCCTTGTCTTCTGAAGCTGAATCTCTTTCAGGAGACAGAGAAGGGTAGGAACCTTCCCCAGTTTCGTGCTGTATTTGTTTTGGGTCAGGAGATCTGTGTCATGCCAGTGTTATGTGTCCTGCCTAAGCAACAGAAACCCTTTTTTCCCGTTGCAGACTCCATCCTGTGAAGCCAATGAATGCCATGGCAAACAAGTCCCCGAGCAAAAACCTGAATGTCATCAGCACCATGAACGAGAAGCTGCTGGAGATGAGTGTGAAGGTATGGAGGGAAGTGGCACTTCCACTGCTCCTGGGGTGGGGACAGCCTTCAAATATTTATTTTCTTGCAAACTGATGTGGAGTAGAGTTGATCTGAATGGCTGGGGAGCATTCCTGGGTCAGCAGGGAAAGCCCTGGGCCCTGTTATTGTCTCTGAGGGTGTTTTGGGGAACATGAGAAGGCAGAACTGAAATAACTGCAGTGCCTCCTGGTGTGAGGGGAGAGGATGTGAGTGAAGCGGTTCAAACTGACACACTGCTCTTCTGAGTGAGTTGAAAACTTGTTGTGGTGCTCTGATTCCACGTAAATGGAGTGTGAGGCACCGTGGGAGCCTGTTGTGCTCACACTCCCTGCCTGGGCAGCGTTCTGGGAGCTGCGGGAATTGCTTTTTGAGGGGCGTGGAGCACAGAGCAGCCGTGGCTCTGCTTTGCTGGTACCTTGAATTCCCCAGGCCGGTGCCATTCCTGGTTTGCAACGCCCCTGTGTTGTGCACTGAGCCTGCCTTTCTTCTCTCCCCAAGAAATACGAGCCCTCAGACCCTGCCTACGCCTACGCCCAGCTGACCCACGACGAGCTGATCCAGCTGGTGCTGAAGCAGAAGGACACGATCAGCAGGAAGGACCTGCAGGTGCGGGAGCTCGAGGACTACATCGACAACCTGCTCGTCAGGGTCATGGAGGAAACCCCCAACATCCTCCGTGTTTCCCTGTCTGGGAACAGGAAAGCTGGGAAGATGTGAAGGGTCTGGGCGTGCTGGAGGAGGAGGACTGAGTTTCCCCGGGGTGGAGCAGGAGGTGCCCCTGGAAAATCACCTTTTCCCTGTTTCTGCCCTGAGCAGCTCTCGGGTTGATCAGTAGCCCCATCTCAGCTCTTGTGATGGACTCACCTTATCATATTTATTTCTTCTTTTCTTCCCATTGTCTGGGAAGACCAGGCATTAATCCAAAGGCTGGTTGTGATGGAAAAGGAGGAGGGTTTTTGATGTGTTTTGCTTCCCAGCAAGGCACTGATGATCCTTTAGGAAGATTTTTTTTTTAATGGTTTTGTTTTGTAGCAGCTCTGATAGATCAGTTACTCTTCTTTCCATATCTGAAGTTGTAGTGCAATATGAAGCCTTGTACAGTAGAGCTTGAAGATTTTGATTGTTTTTTAAAATGATAATTAACTACACTGGAGAAGTCCAAAGATATCCCAGCTTCAGACCTGGGCTGTAATTTAAAAGGAATTAATGCCCTGAAAGTTGAACCTGAGTTAAAAGATTGGAAAGGAAGAATCAAATCTCAGTTCATCTCATCAAGTGGATGTTGTTCCAAAGAGTTCTCCAAGGGGAAGTTCAGGTTTTTTGGTGTAGGAGGTTGATGTTTCACGGTACATTTCTACCATAGGAATGGCAGCAGTGGATTTACCAGGGCTGGGAGAGCCCATAAAAGGCTTAGAAGGAATTTGGAATACGGAGTGGGGAGCAGAGGACCAAAGCTTCATGAGGACCAAAGCTTAAAGCTTTCCAACCCCAATTCTGTGGAAGTAAACACTCCCACCTTTGGAAGTTGTTGGGTTATTGGCTCTCACCCCTGGCTCAGGGGTGAGTTTCTAACTCAGCTTTTCTACAGCAAAGCACTTTACTGAGGGACTGGACTGCCTACAATTGTCAGAAACCACTGGAAACCACTGGAGATCTCAAATACTGTATTTTTGTAGCACAGAGCAGTTTAATATATTTGCCTGGAGATGTAAACATTTATTAGGAAAATCAAAACTATGCTGTTAATGACATTTTTCTTCCTCCAAACTGACCTGCTACCAAAGCCTGGAGCTTCTCTGGCAGAGCTGCCCCTCAGGGGGAGCTCAACCTGAAACAAGCCTTAAGTTCAAGAGTCTTCCAAGACTTCAGGTACTTCTTTTTCCTGATTTTAGTGTTATTTGAGCAGTGTCTGCAGCGAGGGGGGGGAGGTTCTCTCTGTTCTCCTGTACCCTCTGCTGTGAATGAAGGGTCCCCAATGCAGCTGGGGGGGTGGTTTAATCCTGCGTGGTGCTGGCTGGCCTTGCTGAAACTGCTGCTGCTTCTCGTGCCTTCTCGAGCAAGGAAGATGAAGGATTGATTTGTTTCCTCCTTGTGCCTCGGTGGATCTCTGGAAAAGGGGATCCTGCACCTCACTTGACAGACTTGGATTTCGGACTTTTATTCCTCGGCTTTTCTGATCTGGGTCAGAAAGGAGAGCCCATTTGTGCCTTGGGATGGCGACTCCCCAGGGTCAGAAACCCAGCCTGGTGTTACTGGGTGTAACTGGGCACGGGGGAGCAGGACTGGAATGTTCCCGGACCCGGATCTCCTGGATCCTGGGGTGTCTGCATTCCCGTTGGGAAGGACATCCCGGCCTTCCCTGTGCAGAACCAAAGCAATAAGAGGTGCTCTGAGCACGGGGGAAGCCTTAAAACTTGTAACATCCTGCCCTGGCTTTCCTTTTTGGCCAGTCCTGTCTGTGTCTGTGCCTGGCTCTGGCCCCGGGGCTGTTCCCTTGGGTGGCTGGAGCACTGTGTGGGTCACAGCCCTTGACTTCCACAGCCTTGGACCTCGTTTTTATTGGTAATACTGATTAAAAACTTTCCTTTGGTGTGAGGGGACTGGCATTTTATTTCCTTTAAGGGCCTTAAGAATCAAACATATTGTTTTATTATTATTATTATTGAAGGATCTGAATGTATTTTCCCCCCTGTTTGTACGCTCTGCTTTTTAGCCCAGGTACTGTTTTGTTTTTAAACACCTTTTTTTTTTTGCTTTCGTGGAACACTACAAATAAAAACCACCTTTAACCTATTGTTTTGGGTACCTGCTCCCAGCTGTTGTCTTCATTCTGGAAGAGCAGACTCAGCAGGGCCACATCCTCACCCTGCCCTTGTGACCAGCTCTGCTCATCCCCCAGGTATTTCGGGGCAGAGGTTTCGTGCTTGCAGGAAGCACCTCTTGGCAAACAGCAGGGTGGGGAAACCTGATGGACGGGCTGGACCGAAGGAGGGGCGGGAGAGGCGAGGGTCGTTTTGGCCCCGAGGGGAGGCCTCCGGAACGCGGGGGGCGCGGGCGGCGCCCCGGCCGGGCGGGCTGAGGTCCCGGTGTCGGGAGGTCTCGCTGTCGGGAGGTCCCGGTGTCGAGAGGTCCCCCTGTCGAGAGGTCCGGCTGTCGGGAGGTCCCCCTGTCGGGAGGTCCCGGTGTCGGGAGGTCCCGGTGTCGGGAGGTCCCCCTGTCGGGAGGTCC
>JAWWES010000059.1:2171439-2201729 GCA_035583135.1 Lophotriccus pileatus
CCGCGGGAACGGGCTCCGGCTCCGCGCCCGCTCCCCGGGGCGGCTCCGGCGGCACCGCCTCCCCCGCTCGCCGCGCTCCGCCGCCGGCCCTGGCGCCTCCCCCGGCCCGCCCCGGCCCGCCCCGGCCCCGCCGAGGGCAGCGGCTCGGCCCCTCCGGCCGTGCGGGAGCGAGGGGGACCCGCACGGAGCGGAGCGGGACCCCCGCGGGCTGGGGATGGAACCCCCCGTCCAGGAGCGCCGGGCCCGCACCCCCCTGGAGGGCTCGGGCTGCACCCACGGGGTGCCGCGTCCAGGGTGGTGACACGCACGTGGTCCCTCCAGAGATCCCGCACTCTTTGGGCTCCCGCACTCTTTGGGCTCCCACTGCCGGGGGGACCCCGCGGCAACTCACGCAGTTCACCCCATGGTCACACCGCTCCGGCCCCTCCTGGCCTCCGCTCCGCGTTTAACACTCTTCCCCCACAAGTTCCCTGTTTGCTTCACTGCTTTTCACACTAAGTTCAATATTTTTCTTCCCTCTCCCCCCACCTCCTCCCGCGTCCCCGCTGCCTCTTGCCTGCCCCCAGCCCTCTGGTCCCCGCGGGGCTCGGCTTCTCCGCGGCCACGGCTCACTGCAGCGCCAAATCAAAAGGGATCAAAAGCCGGCAATGAAGTGTGCGGGACCCCGTGCCAGAGAGCGGAGGGAGAGGGTCATGGAAGGACGACAAGACGATGCTGGGAATGCGGTTTCTCTCCAGGACCAATCGTTCCTGGAGGGGAAAATGAAATTTACTCCTCTCTCCAAATAAATACAGCTCGCCGTGGCGGTGGGCGTCGGGAAGCGGGAATTCTCCTCAGCTCACGCTCCAGGCTGTTCCCACACGAGCTCTTGGCTGGCACCACAAGCAGCCCAGTGCCCAGGCACCCACTGCCTCCAGCCAGGCAGGGCCAAGGACTGTCACCCTCCCTCCCTGCCCCGGTGTAGGACCTCAGAGCCCTGGAGCCATCCTAGTCATAAAGAAAGACCATCAGGTATCCCATAATTTTCTGTCTTTGTGGGGTTTATTTTCCCTTTTTTTGAGCAGAATTTCCCCTGCAGGGATCCCCCTCCCTCAGGGCTGCAGGATGCTGGTCCCAGACCCTGCAGCTGAAGCTGGAAGAGCAACAGGAAACCACTTGTGTCCAGTATCCGCTCCGAGATCCTGCAGCGTGGAACCCTCCCAAACCCCCGGATGGTGAGAGGTGCCTCCTGCTCTCAGCAAGAGTGGGCTTCCCTCCTTCTTCAGAATTTCCATCTCCGTTAAAATTCCCCGCAAGAACAGTGAGAACCTTGTCCGAACTAGGACGTGTGGAATACCTGGCCCCAGCCTCGCTACGAGGAGAGGAGCTCAAGCAACACTTCCCACATGCTTCGAGCCTGATGGAGTTTGGTTCTTTCAACTGCTTCCAAGCCCCTGTCTGTGCTTTCCCAGCCCCGACCCCTCCTGATGCCTCTGGCCCAGGAGACAAAGCCTCCCGTTTGAAACCCCATCACCACAGACGTGCCGGTGCCAGATGCCAAATCCCCGTGTCCCTCGCTCCCACTCAAAGGTAAAAAGCCTCCTTAAGTACTGCAGGCCCAGGGAAAGACAACAAGCATGAGACTCTCTTAATTCCTTTCACTGGGATCCAATAAAAACCTTGGCAGTGGCCGTCCTTCCTGCCGGAAAGCCGATATCCCAGAAATAAACACACTTTCCACTTTGAAGGGCTGCAGTGGGATCCGCCTGGGCCCGGATCCGAACTGCTCCCGGCCACCCCACACTCCCACCTGCCCACAGCCCCCAGGCACAGCAGGGAACTGACCCACAACTCCTGATCTCTGCTGCTCCACCACCGGCACTTCCCCGAGGGGAGGATGGCCGTGGGTGGCCAGTGCATCCCCAGGAGCCAGGGAAGGAGAGGCAGCAGCAAACCACTCTGTCTGGCACCATCCAGGGGTTTGCTTCCCCTGAGAGGGACCAAACCCCAGCGTGGAAATGAGGGTCACCTCGGGGGAGTGCTGGGAATGCCGGGGCCATGCTGGTGCTCCAGAATCACGAGGGAGGAGGAGTCCCCCTCCTCTGCTGGATGTGTCCCTCCAAGGCAAATATTGACAGTGACAGCGCTGCTGCTGCCCCAGCCCTGCCGGGGGCTCTGCTGGGGGGAAAGAAAGCCGGGGCCAAGGCTCTGTGAGGTTCATTAAGAGGCCGGGGGAGCCTTTCATCTCCAGCCCGCTGGCTCTGCTCCAGTGACCAACAGTTCCCACCTGCGGTGTGACTCCGTGGAGGGAGTGGGTGGCCTGTGCCCGCTCCCCTGGACACGTGTTTGGTGTCACCGACCCCGCAGCTCCGCACCCTCCTGCCTCGGGCTCCGGGTGGGCTCCTCGGGGAGGACCACACGCTTTCCTGAGTCAGTCTGCTCCTAAAATACTGCAGTGATGAGCCAGAGTTCCACGGCAAGGATATCAGGACAAGGCTTGTTCTGCCCCACGGCCACCCCAGCGCAGCCACCTCCCAGTTTAAACCATTCACCGCTTCTTTAAGCTTGGCTAAAGCCCAGTCCCAGCTCAGGGAACGAGATACACAAAACGCCTGGGAGAGGAAAAGCCACAACAGAAGATTCCCAGTGTGAGCCACCCCTGCCCTGTGCCCAAATAAACTGTGGCTGTGCAGCCCCAAAGGCTTTTGCTGTGCAGGAATTTGCCAACACGAGGGTCCCGGTGAGGGCGCGGTGCTGAATTCCGGGAGGAGAGAGGAGGAGGAAGAGGAAGGGCCTCACTCCGGCCATCAGGTGGGAAAGGTGATTTTGGGACTCGTGGTTGACCTGTCCCGGCCCCGAGACAGCACCGCCACCCAGAGGCTGCTCCGGGCACAGCTCGCCACATCGCCCAGCCCGGGTTTGACCCCTCAGATCGAAAATCACTTCGCTTTCTTTGCCAGCTCTGCCTCAGCTGCCTTTCAACCACCCTCCTCCCAGCTCCAACAGCAGCTCCAGGCTGGGGAAACAGCTCCAAGACTGGCTCAGGCCACTTATTCACCACGCTGGAACATAAAAATAACATCTTTAATAGCTTTGGAGTTGGCACAGATGGTATTAAAAATCATCACTTTTTATTACTAGACTATGAAACCACACATGGCGCAGCGCAGGGAGGGCGGCTCCGACCCCCACGACGCTTCTAAACCACAGAGCTACAACAGGTTGGTGTTGGAGGTGACTCTTCATTTACATTCAGCGTTTATAGAGTGAAACCAACAGCGAGATTTAACCACACGCACACAGAGCAAAGCCTGGGGAGGATGTTCCTGCTGGCAGCCGAGGCCTCCTCCTCTGAGCAGCCACAAAAGCCCAAAGATTTAGCTGAAACACGGGTTGTGAGACTGGCCAAACAGCACAGGACAACAGGAGCTTCTGCTCCCACCTGAAGGAAAGTTACTGCAGTGACAGTCCCATTCCCCTCTTCCAGGAGCAGGGAAGGCTGGACCAGCACTTGGGATGTTAAGACAGAGCCTTCTCAGTGGCCAAAGGGTTTTTTTTTCAGGAACCCAGAATGCAGTGGGACAATAATGCTTCCCTTTCTGAAGTACTTCTCCCAAGAAAGCCTCCCTGCTGCCCTGAGCCAGGCATGTTATCCTCTCACAGATGTAGGGGGGTGGGACTCACCTTGGAAAGCAACAGCAAGCTGGTGGCAGAGCAGGGACCAAGCACAAGAAGAACCCTTCTGACCAAAAAAACAGCATCAAAAGTACTAGGCAGGATGAAAATAATTCCCAACAACACAGGAGGGGAAAGGAAGGGAAGGGGGAAAGCATTCCAGATCTGGGCAGACATGGAGCCATGAAAAAAGTGAGTGTCAGCCTGAAAATGACAGAACCGAGCCCAAAAGAAACTCCCACACTCGTGATGTGCAGCCAAAACACCACACCACGAACTCACGGTGGCAGCTGAGCTCCTCAGAGCCCCCTGTGCCTGTCACTCGCCCTGTTCCCACAGCACTGGTCTCTCCAGTGTCACAGCATGGCCCTGTCCCAGCTCCCACATAACCACCCCCCCGCAAAACTCGTTATCTGGGGAAACACTTACGGGTTTCTGGCAAGATCACAAGTTGTTTAATGAAGAATTTAGTCCTCAGTGAAAGCAATCAGCGGCCCTGCTGCAGGTCACACCCGCCTCGCTCAGCAGCAACTCCAGCCCGACAAACACTTGTTTGTCCAACCCAGTTACCCCAAAGTCTCTGTCCTGGATGACCCTAAGGAGCCAAGACACCACAGCCACTTGCAGCCACCAATTTCCTTATCACTTGTTGGTTATCAAGATTTCCAGTTTCTAGGGGGACTCTATAATCACGATGGTTTATGAGGCTTTCCTGGCCTCTGTTCCGAGGAATTCCCCCTCACCACCAGGATCAGGTGCCGACACGGAGGGAGGTAAAATGCATAGTGAGGTCTCCCAGCAGCGAGGTCTCTCCTCTGGAGGGGTTTTGTTTGCCACCTACTGCCCCTGCACTGTCACAGCCTCCGTCTGGCCTTTACTTCCATCAGGGGCCTTGCCCCCCACGGCTTTGTTGGAATAATCCCGCTCTCCAAAGATCGTGCTCCCAATCCGGACGTTTGTGGATCCCACCTCTATCTGGAAGAGACAGAGAGGAGGAGGTCAGGGCAGGGGTGCCACCACCCCTGTGACCAGCCTCGATTCTCACCATGTCACAGAAGGACCACCCAGGGGCTGGTTTGATCCCAGGAATCTACCCAGGACCAGCAGAGCTGTTTTTTATGGAACAGCACTGTTGGGATCTCCATGCCAGAGGCCTGCCTGGGTGGAATTTGGGGTGCAAGTCTGCTTGCTCCCCTCGGGAAGGGCAGCAGGAGGAACACACTCACTGCGTGCTGGAAGTCCGTGGACATGCCCATGCTCAGCTCCACCTTCTCCACGGGGAGATTCAGCTTCTCACACACCTCCTGCCGCAGGGACAGCAGCATCTGGAGCGAGGGGGAGAAACACTCTGCAGAAAGGAGCCTCCCACCTGCACTGACACTGGTGCTGAGGGCCCTGCCCTGCTCTGAGCGTGGTGTTTCCACAGTCCTACAGCCTGACTCCTACTGGTGTCACTGGGACAGACAAACTCGAACAGGAGACCAGCCCATTTTCTCCTAGAAAATCTCACCTGGAAGTCCGGATTCGGGCCCTTGCTGAGGTCGTGCCCGATGCTGCCGATCGTCATCAGCCCCACGAATTCCAGGCTGGGGCACTTGTTGATCACGTGCTCCACGGCAGCCGTGGTGTCTGCAGGGGGAAGGCCGTGCTTACCTGGGAAAAAACAGGGAGATCTGTGCCCAGAGGAACGCTCTGAGAGCACAGCCCAGCCCACCCCGTTCAGGTCCTCCAAACATCGTCATCAGAAAGGGCCACTTACTGTCCTCCCCACTCGTGTTAACTTGCACCATGACCTTCAGCTTCTGGGATGTCCCTTTTTTCTGCCACGAGCTGTTGACTCTGTCTGCCAGTTTCACAGAATCCACTGTCTCCAACATGAACAGGTTTGGGACAGCTGGGGAGAAAACACAGGCTGAGGGAATTCTGCTGGCACGGGAGCGTTTGCACCTTTAACAGTTTCCCTAAGAACCTTTTCCCAGTATCCAGCCTAAACCTCCCCTGACACATCTGAACACTGGGAGACCATTGCCCACACAGAATCAATCAGGATTTACCAATCAGCTTGTTGACATTGTTTTTCTGCAGGTGGCCAATAAAATGCCACTTGATGTCTGGACAAGACGACAGGATCTGAAAGCAGAGAGAACAGTGAGGTGAGAACGGCAATTCCCTCTTCCCCCACGCAGCACTTCGGGCTCAGTTTGCCCACAGACAAACCCCAGACACCCAATTTCTTCATTTGTTGACTCAGCTCGTGGTTGTGCTGAGGTTACTGCACAGTCTGGAGAGGGAAGAGGCTGTGGCTGCAGGGAATGATGTCCATGGGAATGAGGAAGGCAAAGCTCGTTTGCAACAGTCATAAAATGGTATTTTTTAAACAAGGACTGTGCCTCTCCTGCAAAATGCACAAAGGGCACAGCACTGTTCAGACAAATCATGACTAAGACACACTCCTCTGGAGCCAGCAAGGCAGGAGGAGGAACAGGGCAGGGAGCTAAGAAAAACCCCCCATTTATCTGCAAAGGCAAGGATCAAATTCCTAACAAAAACCAGGCCTTTGGCCTGAACAGCTCTCAGGACACAGCTATGCAAGGAAGAAAATATGAAGGGCACTGAGTACTTACTCTGGAGTCTGATGCCTTTTCCAGCAACTCCTGAACCTGGGAGAAGGCAGGAGAATCCCGTTAAACCCAGAGCACGTGAGATCCGTGTCTGTGGGGTGGCCACAAACACGAGGCCAGGGGGTGCTGCTGATCCCTCTCCCAGCCCCGCCGTCCCCCCCAGACTCACGTAGTTCTCGCCGAAGCTGCGCTGCCCGTGCCCGTACGCCTCCATCACCATCTCCGCCGGCTTCGTCTTGCTGACGGCCACGAGCCGCGGCTGCACGGCCGGGAGCCCCTGCGGGACCACCGCGGCTCAGCGGGGCACACCGGGGCACCCCCCAGCCCCGACCCCCAGCTCAGGGCACCCCACAGCCCTGCGAGGGGTTGGGGGGTTTGTCCCTATGTCTATGGGGGATGGATCAAGCGGGAGGGATGCCTGGCGTGATAGTGGGGTGCTGTTTGCAAGGGGGGGCTCAGGTGCCCATCTCCGCGGTGGGCCCTGTCCCTGTGACCCTGAGGAATGTCCCCGCGGTGACACGGGCCCTGTCCGCACACCAGGACCCCTCCCGGTGGCCGACCGGCTCCGTCCCCATGGCAACGACCCGTGACCTGTCCCCACGGCGCGGGCCCGTCCGCACGGTGACGGAGGCCGTGCCCCCCCCCGCGGTGCCCCCCGCGGTGCCCCCCGGTCCCCGCCGTGTCCCCGGTGTCCCCTCACCTGCGGCCGCCGCGCCGCCGCCTGCTGCAGCTGCTCGGTGACGGCGCGGAGCGCCGGGCCCAGCCCGTCCCCGGCGGCCATGCCCGCTCTCCACATCCCCGCCCGCCCCGCGCCCACTTCCGCCACACCTCCGCCCCGCCCCCGCACCGCGGCCAATGGGAGCGCCCCGCCGCGCAACGCCGACCAATGGGAGCGCCCCGCCGCGCAACGCCGGCCAATGGGAGCGCCCCCCTGCGCAAGGCCGGCCAATGGGAGCGCCCCGCGGCGCCATGTTGGGAAGGTCGCGGCCGCCATGGCGGCCCCCGCGGGTCGGGGGGCGCAGCGGGGATGGGGCGGTCGGGGCTCCCCCCGACCCCCTTTCACTGGGTTTGGCAAAAATCGGTGACAAATCCAAGCCGTACCCGCGCCGTGGGAGCGGCAGCGAGCGCTGCCACCCACCCCACCTGTCCCTGCCCGGGCCTGATGCCACTGCGAGGGGCTGCGAGTTGGGAGGGTCATGGATCCATCTCCAGGCCCTGCACAGGCACCCCAAGGGTCATGGATCCAAGTCCTGGCTCTGCACAGACACCCAGCAAGCCCACCCTGTCCCTGAGAGCGTTGTCCAAATGCTCCGAGCTCTGGCAGCCTTGGGGCCGTGACCACTGCTCTGGGTTCCAGTGCCCGACCACCCTCTGTGTCCACCCCAAAAAATTGGGTTCTTCCCCCTGCATGAAGAGCTATCACCCCGGGAGGGGTGAACTTCAATTATTTCAGGGGGGTAAAAAGCACCCAGAACAAGTGCAGGCGACAGGGCCTATCCTGTGGGCCTCATTTAGGGTGGGGAGCGCTTGGAGCGCGGCCCCAGAGCCCAGAACAGCCGCGGAGCAGGGACAATGCCCGGCCTCACTGCAGCCGCTCCGAGGGGAAGGATGGGAGCCTGCCAGCTGGAACGCATTAACTCAAATATTTGTCTTAATGTGCAGAACTGCACTGTCCCCCCGCAGCTTCGCTGTTTACACAGCTGGGCGAAAACACCCAGAAGGTTCCTGCCCTTTGTCCGGTAAAACACGACAGGGATTTTCTGCAAACTTCACCGAGTGCGAGGCGTTCGCTGCTCCATTAGCAGAGCAGGGGCTGACAGATTGTGGGATTCCTTGGACATGGACACTTCTGCCCTTTCTTCCACCTTCCTCCTCCTCCCTGGAGAGGAAGAAACAGAACAGACCCTCCAGAACTCCTCAGCTCTCCATTCCCGCTGCAGCACCGGCAGCCTCGATGTTCCCTCTGGAAAATCTCCCCCTGCACATCATGCTGAAGTTCCTCCACAAACCCTGGTGTGGCAAACTGAAGATATTAAAATCGAAGGCCATTTTATTGTCATAGCAAATACCAAAATAAAAAGGCTTTGAATTCAGTACATAAGAAGATCAAAGAGCATTCCCATGCTCCCCCCCCGTAGCCATTCCCAGGTAGCAGCAGGGCCACAAACCTCTGTTTCCTTTGTCAGAGGGTGGGTTTAAAATTCAGATCTTCACCTCAAGATCATGGAAACAGGACAAAATGCCCCTTTAAAAGAGACAGAGGGAATAAAGGTTTACATGGACTGACAGATCCACTCTGGAAAATTCAGGACATTTTACAGAGTGAAGAAACCTGAATGAAGATGCAACAATGGATTTTGGCTTGTCCAGACTGATCCACTCGACTTTGCTTTTGATTTTTTACTCTTAGTACAATTTAACTAAATTACATTAATACTTTAGCAGTCATGATTTTAATAAAAAAAAAATTCATTAAGAGCTCTTTATCCCGAACTATTGTCTTGCTGTGAAGTCATACATTAAAAAATGACTTTATAATACCACTTTGGCTTAGTTGGATCCTTTCATTAGTGAAAAATACTTGTGTAAAAGGAGGTCTTAGTTGCTGATGGAAACCTCAGGCATGAACATAGAACAATCCCAAACAAACATCCTCAAGGGTACTACCTTCCCATTGCTAAGTTTCTGCTATTCCCTGTTTATAATCTCCCTGCATAGACCTAATTAGGAGTGAGGAATTCTGCAGCCTCCCTGGGGATGCAATTGTTTGAGTGCTGTGGGTCTGATGTAGGTCTGGAGATGGGACTTCCCTTAGGTCCTGTTTTCCAAGAAATACAAAGAAGGTGGGACTTTTCTCCAGCAGAAACCGATGCTCCACTTCTACTTTGCATTTTCAAGTATCAAGAGTCGCTCTCCCCACAGGGAAGAGAGAACTGCTGTAAAAGCCGTGCAGCCAGCAGCTGAGATCCATCACAACTCTCTTAGTGTGATGCCTTGTTGCACAGATTTAAACACTGGAGGGTGAGCCCAGGGGTCGTGGGGAGCAGGAATTTGGGGCCAGAGCCTGAGAACGCAACAGGCTGGTCCCTGACGAGCACTGGCATCATCTCAGATGAGGATATTTGCCTCAAATCATATCAGCAATTAACCACCAGGCTGTGCTGGCAAGTGCAGATGGATTTGGGAGAGAAAAGAAAATGTTCTCTCTAGGCCTGAGCTGGGAACCTGCAGGATTCCAGCTGAGCTTGTGTCCCTCACGGTGCACGTGGGCTCAGCAGAAGCTGCCACTGCCCAGCCTCGAGCAGCCACGTGTAGTGTACAGAATCTTAGCACCTTGTTGGGAAAGGGGGTTGAAACAGAGTACTTGGAATTTCCAATAAGAAAAAAAACAAATCAAGCTGTAGCAGCGATTCCCCTCCCTCCAAACCCTCAGCATTTCTTTACCTCCCACTGCTACGAACCACTTCAACCTCAAATTAAGTTCCCATCCAGCTGATGGCCCAGGCAGCCTCTCCAGACTCCTGGGTCTGTGTGGGACCAAGAACAGGGGAGGTGCAGCTACAGGACACACCTGGAGTTGGCTGCTTAGAAGTTACCAGAAAACCCACCCCATAATTACCAAAGTCCTTGTGTCTAATTGTCATACAAAAGATTGAAAGGATTAAGTCTGATTCATCTCTTTCAGCACAGGGGAAAGGGGGAAAACAAAAAAGGAGCTTCCCAGTTCATTGGGTTTTTTTTGATATAAAAGGAATAGAAATCTTTCTTCTCAGTTGACACCATGAAGCAGTTTTGTGTCCTCGCTGGTTCCTGCCCCATCCTCCTCTTGGATTCCTTCTGCCAGTCCCTCTGCAGATTTGGTCTGGCTCCCTGCAGAGTCCATGAACATATTGGGAATATCTTTGCCAAAATAGATCTTGCTGTTGGCTGCGATCGCCTTGTACTTCATCAGCTGCAAGTACTCGGGAGTCAACTTGAGCTGCGCGGGGAGAAAACGGGTCACAACAGCCCTGATTTGGGCAAAAGCAAACTCCTGCCAGGAGCACAGGAGGCACCTCCTTCCCACGGCCCCACCAGGAGTGCCCAGCCCCTCCCCAGGGAAAACAGAGTGCCCTGGGAAGGCTCCCTGTCAGCAGGTCCGAGTGAGGCTCGAAATCCCGGCGACTGAACGGCAAACTGAAAAGTGGAGTGACGGGAGCAGCTGGGGAGGTGTTCAATCCAGACGGGATGGAGATGCCCCAGAGCACATCCCTCGCTGCAACCCCTGCAATCTGAGCTACTGGGAAGGAAAATACCCCTGGCTGTTTTCCAGGGACTCTGTTTGGGTGAGCAGAGCTCATTTTTTCCAGGATGATTAATTATAACACAGAGGATGGAACAACTGGGGCAAAACTTGTGCACAAACAGCCCAGCCCTCTGTCCTCCTCGCTGACCCTCACAGAGCAGAAATGCTTCCTGGGAACTTGCTGTAGGCAGGAACACACCTGGCAGTTGTATCCATGTAATTTTTCTGTTTCCAGGTTGGATTTTTTTTTGTATTTGTTATCTTTTTCCTTTTGCAGTAGCAAGGCTCTGCCAGGGTGTATGAGATCAGCTCCATTTGTTCTTTCCCTGAACTGTGATTTACTCTACCCCTGCCTGTCACCCCAGAGATCTCCCTGCTCCAACTGCCTGCCAGCTTGAGACTGGAATAATCCACATTTCTCATCACAACTGAAACTGATATTCCACCTACAGAGAGAGCCAGGCCCCCTCAGCATCTGGCAGAGCAGATTTCACACGTCCTGACGTATCTATCTGTCCAGAGGAGATGGTTTTGTTTTTTTTGACTTGGACAATAACCACTGACTGCTCTAATGCTGAGTATTCCCCTGCAGCCTGATGCTGAGCCCTGCTCCAAGGCAGGAAAACACTCCAACCTACCTTGTTGGCCTCGGCCACCTTCATAGCAGTGTAGCACTCGGCGTCAGCCCTCGCCTTCTCCCGCGCAAGAAATGCAGCATCTGGCAGCAAAAACACGCTCTGAGTCAGGGTTTTTTTTATTTCCAGCCATGTTAGCACCCTTTGCAGCTGGAAACCTTTAAGATAAAGTGGCCAGTGCCACAGGATAGAGCAAGGGGAAGAGGCAACAAAATGGGAGCTCAACTCCCCGCTAAATGGCTGCAGGACGAGAGCATTAAGTGAGTAAATTGCGTCTCAGCTGCAGAGCTCAAAGCATTTCACAGACATCAGGCTTTGATTATCCCCATCACGTGGGCAGAGCTCGCTCTTTCTTCTCGAGCCAGGACTGACTCTCGTGCTGAAACGCAGCAACTGTTCCCCTGCAGACGTGGGATTTACCCACAGCCCCTGCCCAGGGCTCCAGGAACAGCCTGGAACAGCCCAGCAGACTCTCTGCAGATGAGGTCTGTGCCTGTGGATGCGATTCCCAGATGGGATTTGGTCTGGGATGCAGAGATGAAGGTTCTGGCACGCAGAGCAGGGCATTTTAACCTTTACAGGCTCTGCCCCTCAGACAGATTGCTGCAGAGCTTTCCTCTGCTGTACCAACAACTGCTCAAAGGCTCTGATCCTGTGGGATACTGAAATCCCTGACTCCTAGCAGAGACTTTTAAGGAAAGGAACACTTCTTCCTGTACTGCACTCCTTTTCCCCCCTCTGACTTCACACCTACCCATGGTGGTGATGGGATACCACATTCAGGCTAAGGTTAGTGTAACCCTGCTCATCTCCTGACATCCCTTCTAGGACATGGAGCCACATGATTGCAACAGGCCAGTCTGGATCTGGGAGCTGCACAGCTGGATAAACCCTTTTTTTAACCTCCCCTAGCAGGGAGAGCTGCTACACTTAAAAAATCAAGTAAACAACTGGATGGTTTGGCTCACAACTTCCTCTCTTTTGGCCAAAAGGAGTCGTCTGTCCCTGTCAGACAGCAGGAAGAATGAGGGAGGCAGGAATGGAAGGGAAAATAAGGCCTTGCCACTCTGAGGTGGAACTGCAGAGCCCTTTCCATGCCCTGGAGTGTCTTTGATTAAGCATTGTATCAGATGGATGGGGGAACATCTCCTTGACCAAAGAGCACAACCTCCCAGAAGGAGCCCCCGAGAGAGGGAGTTTCAAGAAGCACAGTCTGCAGAGAAACATTCCTATTCCTGCCTCTGCTCAGAAACTCCACCCCTGGGAATGTCAGCCTGGGCTGAAGAATACAGTCAATATAGACTTCAAGAACTCCTTGGCTCTTTGGTAAACTGCTCCAGGATTTACTTCCTGGAAGGCTCACCCCCCACTCACCTTCAATCTCCGAAATTCGCTTCTCCGTTTCCTTTTCCATCACTTTCTGTCCATAAGTTATTTCAGCAACTTGTGCAATCTTTTCTGCCTCTGAAATGAAAACAGGGACACACCCATGCTGTCAGCACACCATCTCCCGAGTGTCAAGAAGCAGCCTCACCCGGCAAAGTCCTCACTCATCACCCACTTCAGGTGGAAATAAATGCTGGGAAGAATTTCCAGCCCTCAGAAGGCAAAGCCCTGAGTTTCTCTGGGAGAGTTTCGGGTCAGAGATGACCCCAAACTGAACCAGGTGAATTCCTCCCTGGAGTCTGGGGTCTCTTTGCTGCCTGCCCCCACGCCCACACCCCGTCCCAGCCTCCCAGCCCAGCCACACAGACCGATGAGGGCTTTCTTCCTCTCTGTCTCCGCCTCCTTCTCCACCACCTTCTGCTTCTGCGCCGCGATCAGCAGCTTTGTCTTCTCACTCTCCCTGGTGAGCGGGAGAAACCAGTTAAAAGCACGAGCTCACTGGTGTGGGGGTTGCCCCCACAGCCCCAGCTGGCTCCCCCCTCCTTCCAGCACTAAGCCATGTCCCCAAGTGCCGCATCCACACGTGTTTTGAGCCCTTCCAGAGGTGCATTTCACATGCTTAAATCCTTCCCTGTCTTACTGGGTTTACTCACATTAATGAGTTTGAAAAGTGTGATCGTAAATAAAGCCCCCTGCTCCTAATCAGGGAACAGCCACTGGAACTGAGAACAAGCCCCTCAACACGTCCTGCTGTATTTATGGCAACAGAACACGGGCTGATTTGGGGCTCTCCTACCGTGGCCATACCACACAGGACTCACCACAATCCCAAAAGGTCACACGAAATGCTAGGGAAGCAGAATGGATGAGAGGGGTCTTATCCTGGCCTCCACAGGCTGTTGGCAGCGTGCTCAGGGAGCACAGGCATGTGTGAATGACCCAGGGCAGGAGGAGGCAGCTGGCTCGGGGCATTGAAAAGGGATCAGCACGTCAAGTGCTATTAAAGAAAGTTATTTCAAAGCTTTGCAAATCTTCAGCCTGTTGAATCAACAGTTTCTCCATCCCAGTCAAACAAGAGGATTAGTGGTGAAATCCATCCACCTGCCCCTCACCCACCGCATGGGGCCAGTGCCAGGAGGGAAGGAGCCCCGGGGCAAATCATGGGTTCCAAGTGGAGAACCCCCTCCTCCCCCAGCCCCTGCAGTGCTCAGTGCTGCCCCGAGGGTGGCAGGAGCCCAGGGCAGCGCTGCCCTGCCCCACTGGCTCCTCGGGGGAACACGAAGGTGCAGAGTCCGAGGCACTTACATGAGCTCGTAATTCCTCCGGATCGTTTCAGGGATGTTTGGCTTTGTAACTCGAACTGCCTGCAGAGAGAGACCGAGGAACACTTGGGCAAGCAGCCAGCAACCCAAAGCTGAGCAGCCCCCGGGGCTGTGGGGGACAGGGGGGGACACTGCGGGCGTGCTCTGCCACACGGAGCTGCACAAAGCGCCACCGGGCCCAAAACCCACACACAAACAGCACCGGAGGATCTCCTGAGCTGCACCTTTGATATCTCAGTCAAATCCTGATTACCTGTATAATTAATCCAGGGGCCATTGTGGTTAGGTCTTGCTGCAAGGCCAGTTTCAGGTTTTCATCAATCTGATCTGATGGAGGGAGAAAAAGAAAAGGTAACGAAACACCCCCCAGGCAGTTTGCTGTCAGCACCCAGAGTGAGCTGGGATGGCTCACGTTTCTTATTCCTGGAAACTACAGAGGTAGGTTGGATGTAGAAGTGCTGGGCTGACCCTGAGGCAGGTTCCCAGCTCTCCCAGTATCTCCAGCAGCCTCAACCAGCACCAGCCCTTGGGACAGACCACAGGAACATGGCAGGCACGAGAGGAAACTCTCCAGTTCCCGTAACCTGCAGTCTGGAATCTCCCTGAGCCAGAAGTAGCATCTTTACAATAAAGAATCTGTGCTCTAACCCCTTCCCCCACTGATCTTCCCAACTGGATCCTGAAGTAACATGGCCCAGCTAAATCCTGACTGATTTCAGCCTACACTTGTGCCAGCACGACACAACAAGGCAAATGGAAAGGCAGGAGTGGGAAATGGCTGCATCAGTTACTTTAACAGGCTGCAAAAATCATCACTAATGTCTCTTTGGCTCAAGGAGCCCCAGAACTCCAGCAGAGCTGAGGATTTCAAGAGGAAACACAACCCAAAACCCTGCTCTGATGAACGCTCCAAGGAGGGCAGAGCTTCCCATTGGGGCCTGCTGAGAAGTGCAAAGGGAAGAAATCTGTAACAGCCTTGAGAAGGGATCACATCACACTCCTGGATTGTTTGCTTTGGTCCCAGTTTCCTATCTGGAACTCAGGCTCCTAATGAAGTCCAGCCAGGAGTTTTGGAAGCAGCTGTTATCAGTTCCCTGCACCTGCTGGCAGCTGTGGGGGCAGAGGAGGAGGAGAGGCCGCCCGAAAGGGGCTGTGCCCCAGTGCAGAGCCCCGAGCCAGCCCCAGCCAGCCCAGCCCGAGAGCTACAGGGAGTTTGCACAAGTTCCTCCTGCACAGACCGGGTGCTTTGAGCCCATCTCAGGCAGTTCTCCTCAGCAGCTGCCGACATCTGGAGCCTCCACGGGCCAGGAACCAGCAGGAACTGGGGGGATCCCAGCCCTGGGTCTGCAGCTTGTGCTGGAAGTGGGAAGCCAGGCCCCTTGGAAAGCCCAGTCTGGACAGAGGAGTCTGCAAACACCCTGTGTTCTCTCAGGCACAAACCCTTGGGGTCCCAGAGCACTCCCAGCAGCTCAGTGCCCACAGGCAGCACCGCCAGTGCTGAAAGGCTGGGAGGATTTCCTGGCAGTCCAGAGCCAGAAACAAAACACTCAGCACTGGCAGCCACTGGACTCGTTCTAGCAAGAACCCACAACTTTTCCTCGGCCTCTCCTGCTGCCATGTGGCTCCCTGTGCTGCCTGATTTCCCGCTGGGAAGGTCAGCAGGCCCCTGCCAACACTCCTGGATATGGGCACTGCAGCCACAGGCCAGGGAGTGCTGGAACAGCAAAGAGCCACAGACTGGCTCTTCCATCTGGATTAGCAAATCCTGTGACTGATTCAACCCATACACACCCAGAGAACACCACAGAATTCCTACTCCCTTCCCTAAAGCCCTCTGCTGCTGGCAGGGCTGGGGCTGGAGTCTGTTGTTACAACATATTGAAGCGCTCAGCTCCAAAAGATAACAGGGATAAACGATGGCAGCTGCTGAACAACCTCTGGTTCCAAACAGAGCAAACACTGAAAGCCCAACAGTTTGGGGTTCTGCACCAGCAGCCCCTGGAGGAACCCTGGGAAGCAGCAATCCCACGGGAAGGGGCGGGGGCAGCTCACCAAACAGCTCGATGTACACCTCCTGCAGCGTGTGGACACTGCAGAACTGGTTCAGCTCGTGGTGGATCTTGTTGAAGATCAGGGCCTTGTCGTAGTCAGCCGTGTAGTTCTTCACGATGTCGTACACTGGGGGAGGAGAGGAGAGAGGGGGGAGGAGGGGAGGGAGGCTGAGCCCCCTCAGGGAAAACCCTGGGCCCCAGTCCCCGAGCAGGTCCTTCCTCTTGGGCTCCAGAGGAGCCTTTGCTCACCCCCCGCCCCCCTGCACACCTGAGGGGTTACTGCCATCACTTCTGGTGCTGCACAAAGCTCGGGGGGGCTGGGACAACACAGGTAATAAAAGCAATAAATAACAGACACATGGCACCGCCAGGAGAGCTGGGCAGGGGTGAATCCTGGATGATCAGGTACCTGTGGTACAGCCTGGCTCCCACCCAAACCCAGCCACGACCTCCTCTCCTCATGAACCCGGCACTCACCCGCGCTCTGGATGAGGAAATTCACCACCTCGATCCTGTCGAAGTAAATCATCACTCCCCCACTGCCAAGGGAGAGAAAGGGGGGCTGAGGGGCCTCGAGGGGGGAGAAATCCCTTCCAGAGGGCACACCCCAGCCCTGCTCAGCACCCCAGCACCCCCCAGAACCCACCCCAGCCCTGCTCAGCACCCCAACACCCCTCAGAACCCACCCCAAAACTCCCACAGCCCCCAGGGATGGTGGCACAGACACGGCCCTGGGGGGGCTCATCCACCTTACAGAGCCTCCCAGTGCTCCCAGTTTGGTGGCTGGTGGTGGGTGGGGGGAGAAATCCAGTCCCTGAGAACAATCTTAAAGCCCTGGAGTAACCAGCGTGGAAAAGGGGAAGGAGCCAGAGCTTCCAGCCAGGATGGAGGAAGAGCTGAGCATCTCACCTGGTGCCACACGGGACATTTTTCACCTCGTCCGTCTGCAGCGTGGTCTGGAGGGGGAGGGGAGGGGGGGGATTGAAGGAAAAGAGGCTTAAAGGGAGGGATTTTCCCGGCGCAAATCCCGCTGCCCCCGGGGCTGCCCCGGGGGAGCCTCCCGAGACAGAGCCGGACCCGCGGCGCTCGGCCCCTCGCTCGGGGCTCAGCGAGGCCGCCCCGAGAGCCGCCTCCCCCCGGTACCGACCCCCGCCCGACCCCCGCGGCTCCCCCGGGCCCAGCAGCACCTGCACTGACTTGTAGGACGTGATGAAGGGCAGCATGAGGTGGAAGCCGGGCCCGCTGGTGGAGGTCAGCAACGCGCCGCCGCTGCGAGAGAACGGGACAGGAGGGGCGGGCAGAGAGAAAGGGAGAAGCGTGAGCGGGAACAGCCCGGTCCTCCCGGCGCGGGGCGGGGCGGACCGGGGTTGCGGGGAGGGGGGTGTGCGGCCGCCTCACCGGTAGTAGACGCCGATGTGCCCCTCGTCGATCTTGTGCACGGCCGAGAGCAGCGCGGCGGCCGCGACCCCGAGGGCGAGCGCGGCGATGGCGCCGAGCTGGGCCATGCCCGGCACCGGCACCGGCACCGGCGGCGCGCCAGTGGCGTCATCACCGCGCGACCGCCGCTGCCGCGGCCGCCGCCGCCGCCAGGGGGCGATGGAGGAGCGGCGGAGCGAGAACCGGAGGCCGCGGGTTCGAGACCCGCCTCGGCCCGCGCGTCGCGACCGCCCCCCAAAATCCCGCACCCCCCGCACCCCCAGACCCTGCTTCAACCCTTCTTTGCCACTACTGTTCAAGCTATTTTCTTCCCACAAATCGTTCAAATTCAAAACGCGTAATTGTTCAAAAAAGTTTAAAAAAAAAAAAAAATTAAAAAAAATTTCCGTTCGGGTTGTTCTCCAATTAAAAAAAAAAAAAAAAAAAAAGTGTAAAAAAAGTCAATAAAGGAGGAAATAATTTGATCTCCGCGCTCTGTGGATCTCCGGGGTTATGCGGCGGAAGGTTCAGCGCCCGCTCAGGGATAAGGGATGGAATACCCACAGTATTTGTCAATCTGAGTTTTAAGGCTCTTAAATAAGCTCTAAAGGGGCGCCAGGGGTGAAAAACACCCCGTAGCTGGTGTGTTTTTAAAGGTGTTTGCCCAGATTTAAGGCCTTGATAAAACGTATTAAACCTTTAAAGGTTTTAATGAGTCTAGTATGTGTTTCATAAATCACGAGCCTCCACTCAGCCTCTCTCGGTTTAATAAGGGTAAACTAGGAAATTGCTGTGAGCTGGAGCAAAATACATCCACGGAATATTGAAAAGTAATAGATTTTTAAATGTGGGGTGTTCTGGCTCGCAGGAGAGGTTTTGCTTCATAACACCAGAGCTACATCACTCTCCTGAACGGGAAACCAGCTGCGGCCGTGTGTTTAACAGCATCAAGATGTGAACCAGCACAAAGGTAAATATTATTTGTAATAATCCTTAAAAAAAAAAAAAAAATAAAGGCTGAAAAAGAAAAATCATTACTGCTGGAGCTGAGGCCAGGAACATCCAGTTGTGTCTGTGCCACAGGGCCCGGGGATTTTCACAGAGCGGGGTTTTGTGTAGGAATAGGTGGTTTATTGCACCCCTTTCTCTCTGGTACTTGAAAACTTCATCCTTGCCTCTTCCCTGTAAAAATATCCTGGGGAGGGGGGTGGGGGGGTGGTTCTGCACCATATTTCTGGGATAATTTGAGGGTCTCTGGGTGCCCACGAGGCCTGCGGGGGATGGAGCCGGGATGGGACGTGGGCAGCCCCTCGAGGAGGGTCCCCCTGCCCGGCTCAGAGCGCTGCGTAAAGTCTGTCTGCCCTCGTTAGCTGTCACGAGTAACAATGCCGGGCTGGCAATAAAGGCAATTCCGAGGCTGTTGGCCATTAATCACAGCCTGACAGCTGGGAATAGGGCTGGAAAAACTCCGTCCCCGCCGTTCCTGCTCTGGCGTTTAAGGTTACCTCCGTGCGCGGCCGGAGCCGTGGGGTGGAAAGCTCTGCCCCGCCAGCGCTGCCCCATCCCCACTCCTGTTCCACTTCCATTTCCATCCCATCCTCAGCCCCACTCCTGTCTCCATCTCCTTTCCCATCCCATCCCATCCCAAACCATCTCCATCCCCATCCCAGCTTCTCCTCCCTTGCTGAAACCCAAGGGAGCAGTGGAGCCCGGGAAGGGAAATCCCTGGAAGGAGCTGGAGCTGGAGGGTGCAGAGCACTCAGCCAGGCCCCTTCACTCTGCCCCAGCCCTGGAAGGGAAGGGGGTGGGAGAGGGGCTTCACAAATTCCGTCCATCCAGCATTATTTGCCAATCACGGGGCAGGATTGTGCTCGAGTCTGTCCGGGCTCGTTCCGTGTCAGCACTAACAATACAGCACTTGGCAATCCAGGGAGTTCTGTGGTGTTGGCCATTAATCATCCCCTGACAGCCCAGACCTGGCAAGGAGGGAACAGCTCACATGTGCTCGCCGTGCCCCTTCCCCACCACCAGCGGGGCACGAGGGGCTTCTGCTGCCTCAGGGCCCACCTGAACCCTCCATGGGCCATGAGCTGGGGGTCCTGATTCCACGTCCCAGGCGTTGCAAGGGCCGTGTGGGGCAGGCAGGGAGCGGAGAGACATTCCTGCCCTCGACGTGGGGCAAACAAGCTCCCAAAGGAATGACCCCTCCAGGAAGAGGCGCTTGGGAAAGGGTTAAAACTGTGGCATTTTGCCAGGTTTTCCTCTCCATCACCGTCCTCTTGCTCCACTGGCTCCTGGGGGGGTTTGTCCTCAGGGGAGGTGATCCTGGCACAGCAGAGGGGAGCTCACCCCGAGGCTTCGCTCCACACCCCACGTCGTCCCGCAGGCGCCGGCCCCGTGGCCCTGTGCCAGCCTGCGAGGTCATCCCCCAGTAAAGAAAGGAGCAATGTGTTTCCAGCCCCCCGACGCTGTTTTCTAAAGGGAAATGATTAATGGCCCTTGGAAACCACAATTCATCCCGGGAAAGAAAGTAGATTTACCCGAAACATGCGTGAGAATTAGCGCTGGGATCAGCTCCTAGGGCAGAGGGGGGGGAGGCTAATGGCAAACAGAGACCGTCTGTGTGCAGGGGGGAGAGAATCCCCTGCCAAAAACACGGGCTGGAGGAGCTGGGATGGAGCTGGGATGATGCTGGGGCAGGAGGAGGAGAGCAGCCACCAGAGTCAGGTCCCCTCCCTGGGCTGGAAATCTCAGTCGCTCCTTCCCTGTTCCACACACTTTTCCTCTGCAACAATGGGAGGGAAGCGGCTGCAGCAGCCCCTGGTCCCACTCGGGTGTGGGAACTGCAGCATCATCCTGCTGAGTCAGAGAAACAAGGCAGGGGCTGACGGGTTAGGGAATTCATGGAAAAGGCTTCCAGGCACAAATCCTCACCTGGTCAGAGCTGCCGTGCTCTCCTCTGCCCGGGAGAGCGGCCAGGGATGGGAAAGGGACCGGTGACATGGAGTTATCCCCCGATCCCAGAGATAAACCCAAGATCCCTGCCCTGGTCTCTGCCCTGGATGGAGGCAGGGCCGGCCCCGAGCAGGTCCCGTCCGTCAGAGGAGCTCGGACAGGGCTCCAGGAGGGAGATTTATTTGTGGGATTCCGGGAAGGGCTGGGGAAGCCTCAGCGAGGTGCTGAAGCCCAGGTCAGGACTCAGCCCTGGCTCAGTGATATATTTAGAGTGGGGTAATGTAAGCGACAGGAGGGGAAAAAAATAAAAAGAATCCGTGGAGGAGGTGCAGATCCGTCCCCTTGGCCGGGAGTTACTGGATGATCTGAGCCAGGGAACAGATAGTTGGATTTCCCTCATTTCTCCCTTCAAATAAATCACAGCTCCAGAGCCCTTTAAACTCTGCAACACGATCTGTTCCAATAAGGAAGGGAATGAAAGGCTGCGCCTCTCTGGAAGCCTCCAGAGCCATAAATCTCCTATGTACAAACACAGACCAGATTTCCAAGTGCATTTATTTTATTGTATTGTTTTAACAGAAAAATCAAACTGCAGTAAACTCCGTCCCTCGTTAGCTGTCTCCGTGTCCAGGCCAAACGCTGCTAACGAATAAAATCAGGACAAAGGAATGTGGCTGCGGGTCCAAGGCCTGGTCGGGCGCTGACCCCCCGAAAGGCCCTTCCCTGCGAGGAGGTGTGGGGTGGGGGGATGGCTCCTGCACTGCCCATCCCTCCAGGTTTGCTGGTCACACCAAATCCAGCATCCCTGCCACGGGCTTGGCATCCCTGCCCGGCCCCCACCACAGCAGCTGGAGTTTAGTTTAGGGGTTTCTTGCTTCGGGGTTTGTTGTGGCCCCCGACGTTGTACACCCCAAGGAGCAGCAGGAACACGGGGCAGTTTGGGTGGGGACACGTGGGTGCCTCCCAGGTTTCATCAGACCACCCCCCCCCCCCAGGTGCCCATGGGAAGGGGCTGCAGAATTAGGGCTGAACTCACTAAACACCGGGTCAAACACCCAAATTAGCCATCGGGGCATTTCTGGAGTCGTGGGTCATTAATCACCCACTGACAGTCCTGAAGGGCCTGTGGCTCTGCAGGGGGACGGCAGAGCTCGGGGACAGGGATGTGCCTGGCACTGCTGGTGGTGGCACGGATGACACAGTCCCCAGTGACCCACACAGAGCATCCACTGAGTTTTCCCAAACCCCCCAGAGCCGCCCCGGGGGGACACCCACGGAGGGTCCAGTCACAGAAGCAAAGCTGTCATGTCCCGAGCGCAGGGGATGCAGCAACTCTGTCTGATCCAGGGAAAAAAATAAAAAAAAAATGAAAACCAATCCCAAGCTGCCCGGGAAGGAACAAGGAGCCTGTCTGCAGGATTTATGGCGCGGAGCCGGAGAGCCCAGAGCAGCGCCCGCGCCGCGCGGGTCCCGCCTCAGCCCACGGAGAAATTCCTGACTTATTGAATCACATTTGTCATCCCTAAATACATATGCAGGCCCGTGTTCCTGAATCCATAAACATCTTTAACTAACTCCGCTCAGCGAGGCCTCTTTCAGCAGTAATTTATATTTAACTTTTTCCATATGCGGGGCCTGTCGCGTTGGTGTCATTTCCGGGAAAACCAGGGGGGCTCGGGGGGGGTCCGGGGGGAGCGCGGCGTGTCTTGGCCCGCTGGAGCAGCCCAGCTGCTGGCACGGCGCGAGAAATCCACCCGGCAGAGCCAGCGCTCATTAATCATTTGAACTACTAAACTGCCAGCTCCTTTCAAGATCTTTCAAGAAGTGTTTTCACCCAAAATAGAGTTGAAAACGCGCCGGGGCCCTACTTTCAGAGTCTCATCCATCTGGCCATTATGGGGAGTGTCAGGCGGCTCTGACAGACAAGGCTGCTCTGTTCGAGGGGCCCCGGCCCCGCAACCTGTCGTATCGCGGGGCTGATCGCGGCTGACAGCTCCATTTGTACCCACCCGGCGGATGAAAGGGCCGCTCCCGGCGGCGGGAGAAGGGCACGGGCACAGGGATGAGCACGGGGCACCCCTCTCGCTCCCCCAGCAGCCCAGAGCCAGGCCCCAAACCTGCATGACAGCCCTCAGTGCCCCAAAAAGGTTCCCCCGTGGGCAGGAGGGCGCGGGGTCTGCCACGCACCGGGGTCCAGAGCCAGCCCTGGGGCTGCAGGCGCCAGGCTCCACCGGTGCCACGGGACTCCTGTGCCCGTGCCACGCTGGAGCAGATGATTTGGATAAGGTTGGGAGTTATCAAGGCACCAATGGGGACAGAGCACATCTCTGCAGCCAGCCAGCCCCGTCCCAGCTGTTCCCAGTACAGAACTCAAGCAGAGCCCGAGAGACTGCAGGAATCCCAAAGGGACAGAAGGGCTTTCGACTCCTTTTCCATTTTCCACAGAACACAGCTCTTCCCACCTCGGAGGAGGACCTGGCCACGGTCCCATTCCAGCCTGCCGGTTGTTACCAAGTCTGTGAAGGGAACAGGAACAAAACCCCTGCTCCAGCAGAAACAAGGAGTCACTTTTAAGGGACCAGGGCTCCCAGTGGGGGTGGTGAGTAGCCCCATCCTTCTCATCCAGGAGATCTTCTGGGTGCTTTGCTCTCCATCTCCTCCCTCCCCATCAGAGCAGGAGTGCAGAGAAGACGGTGAGGGTTCAGTAAGAAAGATCCAGAACATCCCAAACACTCAGTCCCCATCTCTCTCCTGTCCCTCACTCTTGGAGCCACCCCAGCTACTCCTCCTGCGGGAGCTGCTCATGGAGAGCTGGCACTGAGACCCCAGGCTCCTAACAGTCCTTCTTCTTTGGCACAGAAGCATCTCCCTCTCTCATGGAGGCACCAGTGGAGATCCAGGAGCTGCTGTGGTGGGCACAGCCCCACGTGTCGCCGGGGAGCCGCCCTTTGCAGATGTGGGGGACAAAAAAAAGGCCATTTTGGTTCCCTGCTCCACTGCAGGAGGGGTCTATAAAGCCCCCAAAGCCACCAGATGCCCAGGGTGCTGCATGTCCTTTGTGTGCCTCGGGGTTTTGCCAGGCTGGGAGGGGTCATCCGTGGAGTTTGGGACCACAAGGTGTTGGCAGAGGTCACAACCTCCAGTCCCATCTCCTGCTGGAAGGTGCGATGAAGCCACGGCAAAGCCGCCCCACGAGGCCTCCATAAACACCTTTATAAAGCACCACGGTCTGTGTAAACCTGTTTGTTGTTGTGACTCGGGCTGCAGGAACGCTCTGTGAACACGGAGCTGTCAGCTGAGCACCTCCCCCAGCGCTCTCCAGCGAGGTTCAGTCGAAATGTTTGTGCGCATGGAATTACCGCTCTCCAGTTCTTCTCCGGGATAATAAACAGAGGGATAACTATTAACCAGGAACCGCAGGAACGAGCAGGATCACCCACACGCAGCGGTGTCAGTGGGTGCAGGGGGGGCTGTGCTCTGCTGTGCCCCACACGGGGCCGGGCTCAGCCTCGGGACTGGGGTGTTTGTCGCCCGCCAGCAGCCCCATGTCCTGCTGGGGTGAGGAAGACGTCGGTGCTGCTGGAAGTTGGTGCTGGTGCCGCTGCAGGATTTGCTCCACGTGCTGCTCCACAGCCAGGGCAGTGGAGCCATTACCCAGAGCCAAAGTCCACTCCCACCCATGGCATTCATGGCCATCGCGGTGTCCCGGGCGCTTGCCCACGCTCTCCTGGCTTGGGGGGTTCCCTGAGCACCTCAGGAGTGCTGGGCTCCGGCAGGGCCGCGCTCACGGTGCCAGTGCTGCCCCATCCACTCCGTGCCATCGCCGTGGCTGCTCCAGCCGCTCCCTCTCCGTGGGGCTCCACCACATGGCTCCAGTGCAGGAACTCCGCTGCCATCTCCGGGTCTGTCCCTCCGGGTCTGCTCTCGGCTCCCGCAGCACAAAGTGTCTCCCAAAGCAAGCCCCCGATCCCGGGCTGGGTGCAGGGACGCTGGCAGGGGGACAGCAGACATCCAGACCGCTCTGGCTGCGAGGACGAACACAGAGCCCGTATTCTCCGGGGCTTCCACCAGTGCTCACGTGGAAAGAAAAGCTGCTTTATGCGGCCCAGAAACTTCTCATCCACCCACCACGGCTCTGCTCCGGCCTGCGCCTCTGCATCCCGGCCTGACCCCTTGGCGGGCACTGCTCTGGCCCTCGAGGACGCTCCCGACTCTGAAACGCCTTGTACGTCTGCGGGCAGCCACCTCTGCATCACCTAGAAGACACCGGGGGTTTGTGTGCAGGAGAGGAAGGAAAACAGCGAGCAAAAATAGGGCCCGGCTCTTTCATTCACGTGTTTATGGGGCGGGCTGTGGTCAGCTGGGCTCCGGGCCTTACAGACGGGGATATTTATACGGCCCGGCGTGCGCGTCCAACTCATTCCTTCCCGGCACAAGGTATAATGTTGCCTTTGTTCGGCTGCTGCCGGCACAGCCGAGCGTGCCGTGCCGTGCCGTGCCGTGCCGTGCCGTGCCGCTCGGCCGGGCCCCCTCGCTCCGCCACGGCCCCGCTCCCTCCGCACACACCGCGGCCCCGGCAACTGCCACGATAAATCAATGGGGAAGGAGAGGCTGCCAGTTAGACTAAACAAGTGCATTTGCAAGGATTGCTAACCCTCATTAATCACTCTGACAGTCCTAAAAACACATTTCCCCTTTAATGACTGTATTTGGATAATCAGAGCTTTTTTTTTCCTCGCGGCGCGCGGGGTGAGTGACGGCGGGCGGCGACTGCGGCGAGCGCCGGCACCGGGGTCACCAGAGAGTCAAGTGCTGGAGGTCCCCGGCAGCTCGGGGTGAGCTGGAGAAGGTGCTGCTGTGCCACGGGGAAAGGAGCCAGCAGCACGGCCCCAACCCTGCTGTCCCCACGCCCGACACCCACCGGTGTCCTCCCAGCCCCAGCTGGGTTTGAAAAGGCCTTCCTTTCTGTCACTCCGCGTTCCCTTTAGGTGACTTTTGCCTCCTGGAGAGGTTTGAAACCTTGCACATTTTTCTGTATAAATGATGCAACACATTAATGCACAGCACATTATGAAAATGGTAATTCAAACCCATACAACTCTAAATTAAGCCATACATTATCCGACCCACTCAGCCATATATTTTGCAGAAAGACAGGATTGAATCAAATCAAACCGAAACTGTGGAGTGCAGGTTGTTAGACAGAATGATTAATAAAGTGCATCCCAGTGCTCTTATTATAAAATGAATTCCGCAATAACCTGGGCATACATTACACGGGGAGTTATTTAATATATTGGCAACGCAACCGCTCCCCGAGCAGCCCTGGCCCAAGTGCCACCACTATCAGATGATACTCGCACTGTTTACATGGTCTGGCCCTGCTGCTGCAGTCTTTAGGGAGGGGAAAAAGATTCCTTGGGGAACCCTCCTGCACAGCAGGACGCGTCGGAGCAGCATCCAGCCCCAGAGGAAGGTGCAAAAGGCTCGGCTTTGGAGCAGGGAGCATCCCGGAGCAAGGAGGGTTTGGGGGAGCAGCCCCTCGCCCCCTGCCCAGGCTGCTCCGTGGCTGGCACGTGGCATGGCTCCAGCAGCCCGGGGAGCCGGAGCCGCCGCGCTGGGCGTGCTGGTTTTGGGCCATCGCGCCTCCGGCACGTCCCGGCACCGCAGCATCGCCCTCCCGCCCCGCGGCACGAGGCTCCCGGCGGCGCCACGGCCAGGGAGAGGCACCGTGGGGCAAAACCAGCGCCAGGCCCGGCATTTTGGAGCTGCAGACAAGGAGCTGTGATTTACGCCGGGGACGGGCGGCGCCCGAGCGAGGCCGACGCCGAGCGGCATCGCTGTCAGGAGCGAGGGCTGCTCCGAGGAGCCGCGATGCTCCCGAGGGACACGGGGGTCTGGATACCTCCAATGTGCCCCTGGAAGGGATGGCAGCACTGGAGCTGCTCTGCCCATCGCCCCAAAACGTCCTGCAAACAGCCTCAGCAAAGCCCCCCTTGCTCCAGCCCCAGCTCTGCAAGGCCCAGGCCCTGTTCCAGCAAAGATCCTGCCTGGAAGGAGCGGGATCACCGCAGGCAGAGCCAGACCCCAGCCACATCCACACAGGGTCAGCCATAGACCCCCCAGAACGGCCTTCCCCAGCCTTGAGGACCCCGGAATGGTGCTGCCCACCCCTCCTCTGGCCGAGGGGCGACTGGCCCCCCGACCACATCATCCTCTCCCGTTGCCACAGGAGACCCCAGCCAAGCCTTCCTGCCGACCACACGCCCCCATCCGCGCTCGAGGAACGGGCAGGAAAACAGAAATCCCGTTGGCAAAAGCAGTCCCTGTTCTCAGCACGTTATTTCTCAGCTCAAAGGGCACAAAGGAATTTAAACACAGGGCATAAAGCAATATTGAGAAGGCAATTAACAGGGATTAATTGCGTGACTCACCCGAAATGCAACAGGAGCGAGGCAGAAAAAACAAGTGGTGTGGGGCAATGGGGCGCGGGGGGTTTCCAGCGGGGAGTGGGGGCTCGGCCGGGGGTCCCACTGGAGTAAAAGCCCTTCCCTTGGGGAATGGGATGGGCAGGTGGGTGGCAGCCCCTGCCTGGCACAGCCCCGGGCCCGGCCGAACCCCCAACACCGCGGGCATGGAGCCAGACCGACGCCAGAGCCATTTATCACCCCCCTCTCCTGGCACAAAGATTAAATCAGGGGGACAAGACCCCCACCAGCTCCCGTGGGCCCTCACACCGAGGTCTGGGACCCCGCTTCTACCGCGATTCCACCCCTAAAACTGCACCCCCCGTGGGTGGAGGGGTGTGACCACCCGCTCCCCACAGCGCCTCGGGGGCAGCGGGGCTCCCGCATCCCGCTCGAACGCCTTCTGGAACCTTCCCTCCGCCGCCGCGCGCGGGGACACCGGAGGGGCACGGACACGAGGGGAGAGGGGGTGGGAACAGAGGGGCACCGCGGAGGCTCGGGGCACCCCCAGAGCCCACCCCGAGCCCCCCAAGGCCGCGCTCGGGGCTCCGGCGCTCGGTCCCGCGGGGCTCCGGTGCCCGGGACCCGCCACCACTAGATGGTGCTGAGACCCCACGGCCCCGGCCGGACCCCCTCCCCGCCACCCACGGGAGGGACGAGACGAGACCAGAGCGTGGGTACAACCAAGAGCCGTTTATTAACAAAATCAGACTTACCGGGGGCTCGTCCGCCCGCCCGGGGCCGCCGGTCCTGCCGCTGCGCCCGCCGCTCCTCGAGCCCCCACCGGGCTGGGTGGGGGGATACGCGGGGTTCCTGCAGCCCCCACGGCGGGGCACGGCCGTGGGGAGGGAGCACGGCTTGAGGTGGGGGGCAACCATCACCACCGATTCCTCCCCCCTCGGGCCCCGGACACAGCGCAAAAAAAAAAAAAAAAAACCATAAAAAAAGGAGAAAAAAAAAAAAAAAAAAGAAATAGAGAATTTTTTTTTTTAAAAATAGAACCAAACATTTAAAAAGGAAAGGAAAAAAAAAAAAAAGGATTTTAAAAAAATTAAAAAGGAAAAAATTAAAAAAGGAAAAAAAAATTGCCAAAAAAAAAAAAAAAAGAGAAAATTACATCTGCAAATTACAAACGCAGAGAACAGAATCCCAGAGCGATAATCGCGGAGGGGGAGGAGGAGGAAGAAAACGCCTTTTTTTTTTCTTTTTTTTTTTTTTTTTTTTTTTTGGTTTTACATGTGTGGCAGGAGTCATGCAAGAATTTCTCAGGGGAGAAATTAAGAATTAAGAAGGGGAAGGAAAAAAAAAAAAAAAAAATTCAAAAGAAACAAGAAAGGGGGGGAAAAAAAAAAAATTCAAAGCCCCACACCTGCAAAGTAAAGAAGGGTTGTTTGTTTTTTGTTTTTTTTCTTTTCTTTTTTTTTTTTTCGGGATGGGGAGTTTTTTTTTGTTGGGGGTTTTTTTTTCTTTTTTTTTTTTGTTTTTTTTTTTTTTTTTTTTTTTGTAACAAAATTTTTCAAAAAAATTGATTCATTGGTGTATAATGCACTTATATTCCCAGCTTTAAGCTAACATACAGTAATAAATACAGAGTCCAAGGAGGGCGCGGGGGGCTCGGGAGCTGCGGGGGTTACTGATATCCCAGTGCGGAAGCTGACGTGAGTCTTTGGCCGTAGAGCGCGTACGGGGAGTAGTAAGGTCCGGCGGCCGGCAAGGAGGGCACGGGCAGGGCGCCGGCCGTGGGCAAGTGGCTCTTGCCGTAGGGGTGGTACCTGTTTAGTCCCAAAGTGTGTGGGCTCCTCAAGGAGAGCGAGGCGGGCAACGTGTTGGGGCTCCCGGGGGCGGCGGGCGGGAGGTGGAGGTGGCAGGAGGCCGCGGAGCCCAGCCCGGAGGTAGGGTAACCCGCCAAGAGTTTCTCGGCCCCCGGCAGGGCCGTGTGGGTCCGTAGGTGGGTGAGCAGCTCCTCCGAGGTGGCAAACCTCTTGTCGCAGGGTCCGCTGGCAGACACCCAGTTGCATATGTGGGGCAGGGGGTCGTTCTGCAGCATGAAGCCGTAGGTGTAGAGGGGGTGGCCGGGCAGGCTGGCGGTGCCGCTGGAGGAGAGCGTGGTGTGCACCGAGTGCAGGGGGTGCGTGGGGTACACCAAGGGGTATCCGCTCTTCAGGCTGCCGGGGTCGTGCACGCAGCTGGAGCAGTTGCTGGAGCCCAGGTGCGAGGCGCTGTGGTAGCTCAGGCAATACGGGTCCCGGCATAATCCCTGCATGAAGGAGGGCGGCGAGGCCCCGGTGAGCGGGCTGGAGCTGGGCGGCTTGCCCGGCAGCCCCAGCGCCCCTGGCAGCTGGCTGCTCACCAGCCCCGGCTTGGTGGGGTCCAGCCCGGGCACGAACTGGGACGGGTAGCCGGCGTAGGCGCCGACGATGGAGCCGTGGTAGCCGATGCTGGAGGGCGGCAGCGGGAAGACGGAGTGGCCCGGCTTGTAGGGCGACACCGGGGCCACATGGCCGGCGGGCGGCAGGGCGGGGGGCTCCGACTTGCGGCCCGAGGGGGGCTCGCCGTGCGCCCCGGGCTCCGCCGCCCCGCGCCCCAGCCCCCCGCCCGTCCCCTCGGGGCTGGGCTTGCCTCCCTCGGGCTCCTTCTTCTCCTCGGCGCCCTTGGGGTCGGGGTGCTGCGGCGAGGCCCCGCGGGAGCCGCCGGGCGAGGCGGCGGCGTGCGGGGGGAACGGCGGGCACGCGGCGCTGGGCACCCGAAAGCCGGCCTTGTCCGCGCCGCCGCCGTCCTTGCGCGGCTCCGCGCCGCCCTTCGAGTAGGGCTTGAAGCTGGACTTGTCCTCGGCGGGCGCGTCCCCGCTGCCCGGCGGCTTCAGCGCGGCGGGGCGGGCGGTGGGCTCCTTCTCGGCGGCGGGCGCGGCGGCGGCCACGGCGTTCAGCTTGGAGGAGGGCGGCGGGTCGGGCTTCCCGATCTGCGAGCAGGTCTGGGCCAGCAGCGCCAGCGGGCTCTTCTTGGCGTCCAGCTGCGGGCGGAGCGGAGCCGGTCAGGGGGGGGACCCCGACGGCGCCCCCGCACCGGCCTCACCCCCCCACCCCCCGAAACCCCGGGGCCGGGCCCGGCGCCGAGCCAGGGCGCGGGGATGGGGGGGACGGGGAGGGAGGACGCGCCCGGCCGGGGAGAAGGACCGGGTGGGACGTGGGGGGGGAGGAGGGGAGCGAGGCTGCGGCTGCGGCGGCGGGGAGGGAAGGAGCGGGGGCCGCCGGGCAGGGCAGAGTCCGGCCGGAGAACCGGGAGCGCCGAGCCGGGAGAGCCGGGCTGGGAGAACCGGGAGCGCCGAGCCGGGAGAGCCGGGCTGGGAAGAACCCGGCCGGGAGAAGAGAAAGCGCCGAGCCGGGAGCGCCGAGCCGGGAAGAGCCCGGCCGGGAGAACCGGGAGCGCCGGGCGGGGGGAGCCGGGGGTCGGAACCGCGGTCGGGGGAGGGGGGGCGGCGGGCCCTGACCTCGCTGGGGC
>JAWWES010000059.1:2202201-2275913 GCA_035583135.1 Lophotriccus pileatus
GGGCCCCCGGGGCGGGGAGAACCGCCGGTGGGGGGGGCGAGCCGCCTTCGCTCCGCCGCCACCGCCCCGCGCCGCCGCGCGGGGGAGAACCGCGGCACCGACCGGCCCGAGCGCGGCGCGGCGGCTGCGGGGCGCGGGGGGCACGGCACTGCTGGCACGGCATGGCACGGCATGGCATGGCACGGCATGGCATGGCAGTGCTGTCCCGGCTTGGCTCAGCTGACATGGCACTGCTGGCACAGCTTAGGATGGCACAGCGTGGCTCGTGTGGCATGGCATGGTTTGCCTGCCATGGCGTGGCTTAGTTAAGATCAGCCTGGCACAGCTCAGCACCCCTTCTGCAAGGGCTCCAGCACCCAAACCTGCACCCCATGCCTGTGCCCTGTGACCACCCTGACCCCAACCCCTGCACCCCGTCCCAGTGCCAGCCAGGTGGGGGCTGATCTTAACTCGGGGCCCTCAAAAAGTGGCAATTCCCTTATGAACCTACAACACTCCTTTTTTTCCCAGGCATTTTCTCCTTTCTTTGGTTTACCAAGTCTTAAAAATCTTCCTGTGCCAGTGCAGGCCACTGTACAACTCATGAACTTCCAACAATTAACTTCCTATTTCTAGTTACCTTGTCCAGACATCTCTGAATTAATTTCACAAACCCCTGGGGCTCCACTCATAGGGGGCTAAGAAACACCCATCCCACCTAGCTCAGCCAGGCTGTGTCCATGAGGAGCCAAGGCACATGGATGCATCCTGAACTGTGGGACTGAGGGGTCCTGGTGGGGCAGGAGCTGCTCCCCTGGTTCTCCTGGGCTTCGGGTGGGAGCCAGTGGGAGAACGGGAGGCTTGGGGAGAGTTGTTCAATGGGATGGGCATGTGGACTCACAGGAGAAAATTCTGGGAGCCAGGATTGGGTGAGAACTGAGAACCTTTTGCCTGGAGAAAGGAGGTGTGGGGCTGGGTGCCCATTCCAGCCCCACCTCTGCCCTCCCTGGGTTTGGGTTTCAGGCCTCTCCTGCCTACCCAGCGAGGGAGAAGAGAAAGAGGGGGAGAGACAGACACCTCTAATAAATCATATTAACTCCTGACAGATGCTTTATGTTCCAACAATGTTCCTATTATTAAGTTCATGTGGCCACCCCTCTCCAAGCCCACTGCTCCGAGTTCTGGGAAAAAAGGCTTTGCTGGATTTCCCCAGCAAGCGCTGGCATTGCCCTGGCGCAGCCTGACGTTGAGTCCTGCTCCTCCAACCACTATCAATCACTCCCAGGCTCGGACCTGTCAATTTTCCCTCTTTGTGAAGCTTTTTTCTTCTCTTTTTTTTCCCTCCTTCCCAAAGCTGACCGCAAGATTGATTCAATCCGGACAGCGGGATGTAAGCGGAGAGGCGCTGCCGTTCAAAAGAGCCATTCAAGGAAGGAGGAAGCAGAAAAAAAAACCCAACAACCCCTTTCCTCAAAGTCACTCGAGTTGTTTGCCAACAACAACACGGCCTTAAACAGAGCAACCCAAAATCAGGTGGGACAAGTGCGTGAGGGCAGCGGCGATGCCACCGTGGATGCTGGAGCGGAGCGAGGGCGCGGAGCAGAGATACCCCTGGGGCTGTTTGTCCTTCCCCAAACCTCGTGTCCTTCCCAAGGCCTGATCCTGCCCCGGTGCTTGGCACGCAGAGACCTTTTCTGGCCCGGCTTGTGTTTGCTGGATTAAAGCTCCATCAAAGGGACGTTGTGGATAATGATGAATCCCGATGCCCTTCCTGGCGCTGGTTAGATCCTTCCCTGTAAAATCTGTGTGGGGCCTGTTTTTATTAAAGAGAACAGTAAGCAGAGGGGAGAAAATTAAAATTCCCTGTTCCATGTCCCGTTCTGCTCCATGACAAGCCCCTCTCTGCTCAGAGATTGCACAAGGGTTGTTCAAATACGAGCAGCGAGACCCTTGCCCAGTAAAAATAACACTGGCACCAAAGGAAAAGCAAAATATTTGGAATAGAAGCAAAGCCAAAGAAGACCAGAAGCCTCAGGGAGTGCTTTCAGCGATGACTGATGATGTTTTCGTCCCTAAGCAGGACTTGCCCCACCTGGGCTGCCGTTAAGGAGGTTTGATTTTGCCAAGGCCTGAAGGTGCCCACGGGCTCTGACGTCTTTGAGAGCTGAGTGGCAAGGCTGGGGAACAGGGAATTGAGTTTTCCTTTAAGTTTAAGATCTTCCAGTAACTTTGGGATGACTCCAAGCAGGGCTTTTAGGTGACACACAGTGAGGGTGCCTCTCGCTCCATGGGCCCTTCCCACCTTGTCCCACTGGCTCCGAGGGGGCAGAAAGGTGCGTTCCAGAGGAAGGGTCACACCAGGTGTCTGTGAGGAGTGAGGAAAACCCAACTGGAAAATGAGTGATGTGCAGGGAGGGCTGGAAGCCCCTGCAGTCCCAGCCCTGCCTGTGCAGGAGCCTGCCCTGGATGATGGATAGGATGGCGCTCTGGACTTCCAGGAATCTGCTTTCCGAGGCCTCATTGCACAAACCACCCAGAAACGTGAACTGCACCGAAATAAAGTGCCTTTCCTGGGGAGTCCGGGGTGTTTCTTTACCCTGCAGCTGGGGCCAGTGCAGGAATGTGCTTGTGGATCCAAGGCACTTCCTAAATCCAAGTGTCTGTGCCTCGGTGCTTGTTGTGCACCTGCCATTTCGCAGGTAAATCCCCCTCTGCCCACCCCGCAGCCCCTCCAGGGAAGCAGAACCTCCAGAGTCAGCGTTTTCCCTGCCCTGCTCCATCCCCGAGTCCCTCCGCTCCTCACGCCAGCCCAGGCCTCGCTTTTAGCTGCAGAACAAGTGCATAAAAATGATCTTATTTATTACAGGAGACATGTTTTAAAACAACTGACAAAATTGCAAGATGTAAAACGACAAGCAAGTGCTTTTTCTTTTTTAAGCCCGTATAGACTCCTGGCAATGATAAAAATAGTGTTTTCTTTTTTAAAGTTGGAATTAATCTTTCTTTCCAAAGCAATCATGTAGCAGGAAAAGCAGGAAGACACTTGGATATTAACTGATACTCGCTGGTGATGGTTAGTTATGGAATGGCCGGGACTCGCTTCCCTCCACAGAGCCATTAACGTTGAGAACATTAAAGCAAAGAAAAAAAGGTGAAGGGTTTTTTTTTCCCCCCCTTCCCCTGTTCCCTTGATGTGTGACTAACAGCTGCTTTTTCTGTGTGACAAATCAGTGGGGTCTTCCTGTTGTCGATGTAATGAAGCTGTTTCCTGGTGGGAAATTCTGCGGGATAAATTGCAGGAGGGGGGAGGAGAACGTCCCACACTCACCGAAGGGCTTGGGTCAGGGCAGGCAGTGGGGCTGGCTGGGGGAGGGGGTCACAGCCACTTAACTGAGGCTTTTTGGGGGTTTTGCCTCGTGATCTCCACGTTTTGGGTCGCTGTCATCAGGGTGAGGGTCCTCCCAGCCCTGGGTTGTTGGCAGGACAGTTTGGGGTGTTCTCTGTGAGCTGTGCCAGGCAGCCAAGCTCACGTGCCTCAGTTTCCCCATCTCTAAAATAGGGGGTGGTGATGGTGACCCCCCCATCTCCATCACTGTTGGCACTGCTTGTTGCTCTGGCACCCCCCAAAATCGCCGTGGGGACAGCGGGGTTTCCCTGGGCTGGCCCCACTCAAGGGCCTCGGGGGATCAGCCTGGGTGGGTTCATTTAGTCCTCAAACACCCACCAAAAAAAAAAAAAATCACCTTTACCCCTGACTTCCTTTTTTTTTTTTTTCTTTGCCAGTGTTAGTTAATTAAACTATGCAAATGAAACCAACTTAATTTCTATAATACCAGGGCCGGAGCCTCAAACCCTTCGGTGCAGCTCATCTGGCACGTTCGTCACAGAAAATGTTTGGAGCAACTCTAATAAAAATGAAAAAGGCTGTAAATCAAGTTTAATTTATTCATTTTCTGTATGGTATGAAAGCACGCCAAAATCAGATTATTTATGAGCCCTTCATAACAATAGGCATTTTTATTGGTTGCAAATGACAAAAGGGGTTCTCAGAGGGATTTTTTCCTTCTTTTAAATTTTTTGAATGCCTTTTCAGAAACATTTATTTTTTTGGACTCTTATGATCTCAAAGAAAAATATTTAATCATTGATACAGTAAAAATAATTTATATTTTGATACTGAAAAACACATCAGTCTTTAAAACATAAATAGACAGAGCTAATCCAGCCCAAAGGCTTGGGTGAACGGTACCCCACAGGTTAGAGGAAAAGGCTGTGATTTATACCCACATCCTTAAATTTCCCATTAAGAACATAATCCCCCATAAGTCTTTCATGAAACGTCTGAGCTGCTGAGGTTTGTTTTTGCTTTTGCTTTTGCTTTTGCAGACCCTTTTTTGGTTGATGGGTGCACACATGCTCTGCACACACCGTCACACTCCTGTGCCCGTCCACTTGCCTCCAGGTGACTTTCTTTGCCCATCCAAGGCTGATTCACAAAATCTTGGTGAGTCCCTGCAAGAACACCCACCATGGGGGGCAGGTAACCCACCCTGACACCCAAAATCACCCATCTGGTGCACCAGAGCCCCCAGACCTGCAAGGAACCTGTGGCAACCTGAGGGCAAAGTCCCTCCTCTTCTTTAGGAGGGGAATTACCCAGAGCCACCTCAAAGCCCCAAGACTTGAGGAGGAGGTGGAAGAAGGGCAGCCCAGGGACAAGACAGGGTGCAAGGGGCAGTGTCTCCATGGTGGGGACAGAGCTGGGGAAGGGGGTGCCCTCCTGGCCACAGCATCCTGGGCATCGTGGCCAACGTCAGCCTGGCAGCAGGAGAGGCAAGGGTACCCCAAAAGTCCTTGTGGACAAAAGCCTGGCTGGGTTGTGCAGGGTTTGGCTTCACTGGAGGGCTCTGGGTAAGGAGAGGCACCTTCTTCTGCAGGATCAGGAGCTTTCTCTGTGCCTGTCCTGGCCCAGCCTGAGAACGAAACAGGAAAAAAGAAAAACCACCAAGAAGAGAAAAGAGGGAACCCCCTCCCCGGGAGAATTAGCATCCAGGATCTGTCAGTCACTGGGAGCTTTTGGTAAAAGGGGCCCCTTGTCAACCTCTGCCTTTGATGTGACTGGGACGGAGGTGCTCAATTAAAAGCCTATCAGTCTGTAAGTAAATCAACGCCTATCAGGCTTGTCACATCAAACAAACGATTATTGCACGAACCCGCCCACCCCATTAATCTGGCTGTTCCTTCTTGACAGCTCAGGGTCAGGGCACTGTAAATCCTGCACTGGATTGCAGCCACCTGGAGCAGGATTAAAGCAGCCCCGCAGCATGTGCTGCTGCACCCAATTACTCCCCGGCCGAGGGAGGCTGCGGCGAGGGGCACCCGTGGGGTCTGGGGTCCCACCAGAGCCCCGCTCTGCGAGGTCACACGGGTGGTTTGGTGGTGCCACGTGGGCCCTGTGGTGAGCACTGGGTGGTGCTGGCCCCAGGGATGCTCGGCAGTGGGCAAGGGAGAGCTCAGCACCCCACACAGGGGGTGCTCAGCACGTGGAATTGCCAGGGTGCCGAGATAAGAAGGGAGCACCTCCAAAGCCTCCTGGCTGCTCTCTGAAGTTGCTGTCCATGGGGGTGGTTGCACACAGCCCCACAATCACACGTGGAGGGTGCACAGTCACCCTGGGCCAGGCCAAACCCTGCCATGCTCCGGGAGGGTCACACTGACACCTGTGACCAGGGCAGGGACTGACCCTGCGGGGCTCTGGGTACCTTCTGGGGTAAAAGGAACCAACAGGTTGGGGTTTCAGCTGCTCCTTGGGTCTGGATTAGCAGCAAAAAAGAGGGTTTTCCCATCAGGTCACTCAAGGTAAAGGCAACTGGGGGGCTCCTGCCCTCATCCACAGGGATGCCCGGTGTCTTGGCAGCGTGGCGTTGGAGCACAGGGCAGGGCTGGCAGGAGGGTGCAGGAGCCGGGAAGGCAGCTGGAGCCATCACTCCGGGAACAAGCAGCTCTATTCAAGGGCAGGCAGAAGCCAGACTTTCCCTGGAAAGCCTCAGTGCTGCGGTGGGAGCAGCCTCGGGGCAGCCAGAGCTTGTGATTCCTGCACACAGGCACAGGCCCTTCCAGAAGGGAAAACCAGGTATCGGATCACATGAGGGAGTGTGGGAGTGGGGCAAGCCCAGGGGAGGGTTTTGGGGAGGGACTCAGTGCCCCTGTCCCAGCGAGGGCTCTGCTGTCCCCGTGCCCTGGCTGTGCCCCGATGGGATGGGGTCTGTCCTTCTCTGGGGCTCTGGGGGCACAGGGGCACTCATTGCCCAGGAGGTCCTGGACCAGGAGCATCCCCTGGGTGACTGGTGACCAAGAGGCCGCATCCACATCCCGCAGCAGCAGCCAGAGGCTGTGCAGGGGGGAGGGACTGTGCTCCCCTTCTGCCCAGGCCTATTATTAGCGCTTTCCCTCTCCCGCCGAGCCTGGCGCCTGGTAATGCAGCTCTGGCTCGCTCTGACGGCACAGCCCTGAGCTGGGGCTGCCCTCCTGTGCCAAGGATGTGTGCCAGCCCTGAAGGCTCAGGCACCTCACCCTGCAGCCACAGGCTGGGTTTTGGGGGTGCCACAGGGGCAGCATCCCCAGGGCTGCCTCAGTTTCCCCGTTTGCAGGGTCGGGGGTGTCTGTGAGCGGGTTCAAGCTCAGCACTCCTGGTAGCAGAGCAGCAAAGCACAGCTGATGTGCCCATCCCTGCCTGGCTGGAACCAGCAGAGGTGACACCAAACAGGAGGCAGACGCTCCCAGCACCACCTTTGGCACGGTGACACCGCGTCTTTGCCGATAAGCGGTGTCGCCTCGGCGGGGAGAGCCATCGCCCCTCGCCCTGCTCCTCACGCCCTCCCACCTCGTCAAGCGACACCTGCTCGCTCCAGGAGATAAACCCCACCTTGTCCCCACCTTGTCCCCACCGTGCCCAGCTGGCTCTGCCCAGCCCCACACCCACAATGGAGATGGAGATGCCGGAGCTGACAGGGAGGGGATAAAGGAAATTCCCCTCTCTGTCACCCACTGTCCCATCCCAGGATGGGGGTGCACGACCAGGGGGATCTGCCCCGCAGAGTTTATCTCCCACACATGATCAATGCTGAGTTTAAGTAAGGTTTATTGGTATCCGTAATTTAACGTGACATATTTCTAACACGAATTACTCTGAGATCATCGTGTGCATAAAATATGACAGGAATCTTTTAAGTGCAAGCATAGTTCTCAGTTAATTTAATAACTGAGATGGAAAATGGAATAGCATTAAATTTAATATTTTACATAATGCTCCTACACTTCCTTCACTTGCTGCTGGCATCATTTGTTTTTCCTTCTTCCTCATTTACAGGCCACTCAGCCTGAATTGTCCTGGAGCCTGGCCAGGGAGGGGGGTGCTGACCCCTCAAAGGGACACAATGAGCCCCCAGAGCAGCCAAGAGCTACTCCCACCTCTCCTCCATCCCGTGGAAAGAGATGGGATGCTCTGGGTGCCCCCTCACCTTCTCTCCCCACGGACGGGGTTCCTCGCTGGGTACCTGTGGGGTGGCACCTCCTGCAAACCCCCAGATCTGAACCATCCATGGTCAGACCAACCCTCGGGACACCCTTCCCGGGGCAGCAGCCGGTGCTCCACGCCAGGTTTTGTGCTGGCCGTGGGATTTGGGAGCCTGTGCGTTGCAGGAGGGATCGATACAGCTCTTAGCCTTGTCCCTTCCTATCGAGCCTCAGCCGTGATTTAAGGGGCTCCGGTGACGCGGCGCTGCTGCCGCCGACAAGGTGTTAACACCGATGCGGAGGGGCTGGGGTTTGAGGGGCCGCCAGGGCTGGCTGGATCCGTCCCTCCAGCCTGGCCTGCTGTCATCCAGAGGGTCCCTGGCTGCAAAGGAAGGAGGGATGGTGCAGGGATTAGGCAGGGAGGGGGGGCTGGAGCCGCGGGAGCAGCGGGCTCTTTATCGGAGAGTAGCAGAGCCTGACAGCGCTGTAACTCTCTCTTCCTAAGGAGATGAGCTTGCAATAAACCAAGGAGCACATTAGAGGTAACGAGACAAAATGGCAGGGTTTGGAAAGCCCGGCAAAGCAATAATCCAGGCTGGAACAGAGAGAGCACTCAGCTCACCTCTGCTCCTGGAAACGCTGCCAGAACAGTTCTTTACTGTGACTTGGAAAGTCTCGGCCGCGGGTTTCAACACCTTGTGCTCGCACCACATCATGCAAAAGTTAATTCTACTTTCAGGCTGATGTCAACATTCCCCTTTATTGCCACGGCGAAATGTGAAGACTACATTAATTTGCATTTGCTGTGTGCGAGTAACGTGTTCCAGATAATCACAGTAACTCCTCTAAGGTATAGACGAGAATTTCCTGGATAATGTGCTGGATGGAAAAAGCTGATGGGGTCCAGGAGAAGGAAACGCCATTGTGTGTTTTCATAACTCCACCTGGAAGCAGCACGGCCCAGAAAGGCAGGCTGCAGCCCCTGGCTGGGCTGGCTCACCTCGCTGTGGGGAGGGTGACTCGGGGGGCTGGGGTGGGCACTGGCACCCACTTGCTGTGGGAACATCTCAGGGTGCAAGAAGCGACCATGGAAGGCCATGGGAAGGGACATTCTCCTCCCACACAACTTTTAACACCAGGCAGCCACTTCTCCATTCAACAAACAACCCACTGCTAACTGGAGGCCAAACAACCACTGCTTTAAGAACGTGCTGGAAATGGGGGTGTTCCAGTCTGGGAATGCCCCTTTGTCCATGGAGCTGGGAAATGAATGGAGCCCCATGTGTCCATGCAGGAACTGCCTGGTGCCCTGCAGTAAATAACTGGCCCGAGTTCAGAGCACTCCAGCCGGGATACAGTGGCCGAGGGAATGGATTTTCCATCTTCCCTGATCTATGGAGCGCCCCAGACGACGGCAGTGACTGCACACCTCAGCCAAGGGCTTCCAAAAGCTCTGCAAACCCACAGCCGGGCTCCAGGAAGCTCATCCTGAAGGTGCTGGGGCTGTGGGAGGGGACGGGCGACCCTTCCTGGGGTGGATCCATCCCGTATCCCGTCCCAGATTCCACGCTGGCCACCCGCCTTGGCATAAAACCGCGCGCCGGGATCCGGCGATGGCATGTGGGAGCGCTGAATTCATTTCCATTTATGATCTGTTATGATGATACCCCTGAAGGATAAAAGTCTATACATAATAATCTCCCTCTTCAGCTTTGTTAACAACTTCAATTAACAGGGAGCTGTGTAATGCTTCATCAGCCGCTCGGATTACAGATGAAATTAAGCCATCATATTTATGAACTGCGCAGCGAGTTCGAGGAGGACTCCACATATTTTACATTTAATAACTTGCCCTCTCATTTTATTTATAACGTTAATAGCGATTTGGTGGCTGCTCTGGGGGGGAAAAGCAGAAACGGTGGAGGCGCTGGGCGGGCGGGAAGCGGCGCTGGGCTCTCCGGGCAGCGCTGCCCGTGCCCGGCCATGCACCTCCTGCCTCAGCTCGCTCCTCTTTGATTTTCCATTAAAACCCCCTCTGAACACCGAGGCTTCTCCATGGGATTGCTTTCCACTCAGCACTTTTAAACCTGGGATGAATAGAATAGGAATATCATCCCCTAAAGCAGGGAGCTGGTGGGAGAGCTTCTCCCGCACACTCCGCTTCTTCCCATCCTCCCCATCCTGCCAGGCTGGACCCGGTCCTGCAGCTTGGTTTTGGGGTGCTGCTCCCTGCCAGGGACCCCCCATTATCACCACCCTTCTCCCATTGACCTGCAGGCTGGAAACACAGCCCTGTCTGGAGCCCCAGCACCGTGAGGCTGAGCAAGGTTAATTAATTTGAGCAAAAACTGAAGGCCCAAAGATGGGGAGCAGCACACTGAAAGATGATGGCTGGCAAAAATCATTAGAAGCATCTTTCAACAATCTATACACCGTTATCGATCCTGTTATAGATCATGTTCCTTTCCCCTTTTTTGCAGGATCTTCTGGATCGATACAGCAAGTGCATTGAGACTGTAGCAACACATTTAAAACCTTATAAAAGGTTATTTAGTTGCTAACAGTGCAGCAGTTTCTGCAAAGCCTGCCAAAAGGTTACAGCTTTTTGGGCATCATAAATTACAGACGACAGGGAAAAAAAGTAAGTGCGGTTTTCTTTATTGTCTGGGTGATGGATGGGCTCCTGAACAAGACACAAAATACATCATATCACCTTTAATGGGACCACATTTCTGTAGCCATAACTCACAATTTTAAAATAGAAAATGGTGAAATATGGCGTTGTATATTCCACTCCTGACATATTTATGAGTCCTTCCCTTCTTATAAATACAGTGATTGCTATTTCAAAGCAGCACGTCAGGTATGAGCAGAGCACAAACAGCTGGTGCGAGTGAAAAATTACGGCCAGAGTTGGACATTTTCAAAAACTCTCTCTAGCAGCAGTAAATTTACAATGTTTGCACTAACTGTTATTAAAACCAAATCCATATCTTGGCAACAGGACTCCAGCTGGAGTGACGGTGCCGCTGACAGCCGGGCCGAGCCCGGGGGCTGCTCCTGGGGAAGCACGGAAAGGCACTCAGAGGGTTGGGGGTCCCACAGGGAAAAACCTGGGATGGGTGTGCAGGGCTGGAGCTGGGCTTGGCCCCGGCTCTGAACGGCACGGAGAGGTGGGGAAGTGAGGATGGAGCTGGGGATGGAGCTGGAGATGGAGCTGAAGATGGAGCTGAGGATGGAGCATCCTCACTCCCGGCGCAGCTCTCCCCGTGGCGTGGACGTGGAGGGTCAGCTGCACCCAAGAGCATCACGCTCCATCTCCGGCCTCTCTCAGTTTACCCTCCATTCTGATGTGAGTCCAACCCACTCCTCAGCTCCGCAGCCGTTCCTGGATCATTATTTCCATTCACTCGTCGAGGGCCTTTCACTAACAAATACCTCTCGAAGAACTAATCCTGCCAAGAGCCCTCCCGAGCACCCCTCACCCCTGGGAGCAGGGGGAACTCCCTGGCCTCATTTAGGCACACAAAAGGCCTCTAATTAGCTTTTTGTTTAGTCCGATTATGATTGTGAGTTTTGACCTTTCAAAGTGATTAGCTTTTGAAGCGAACTCATTTGCATAACATCGGTTTCCAAACTACATCTACAATCTGGGATCAGACTTTTTGTTGTTGCTGTTTTGCTGTTCAGTCATTTTTCCTCCTTTTTTTTTTTTTTTTCTTTTCCCAGCAGTAACCAGGCCCCAGATGAGGCTCTGCTCCTGCCCTTCGGCATCTCCAGCGCTCCGGTGCACCCAGTTTTAGGTCACTTGAGCTTTCCCCAGCCCTTTCCCAAAGCTCTGACTCTGCCATCGCTGGAAAATCGCATCTTCCTGGAAGATGTCCACCTGCATCTTGCTGCCAACACCAAAGTGTGGCTCACCCCAGATTCCTGGGACCCCCAAGGAAAGCCTGGAGTCCTTCCAGTTGAGAAGCCAAGCCCTCCTGGCCCAGCCAACACAGACACGGCCAAGGTCACCGACAGAGCCTGGGGGAACAAAGGGCTGTAACACGTTCTTTGTGGCAGCTAAATTCAAAACTCTTTATCACCACAAACATTCCTTTATCTGGGCAAAGCCCTCCAGAGGTGCATTTTATTACCCTGGGTTATTAAACAAAAACTTCCCAGTAATGAGGCGCGCTGATCTCCGCGCTTGCCTTCGGTGGGGTGGGGGGTGGAGACCCAACCTGCCGGTTTATCAGCCCCAGGACGGGGCTGCCTCTATCTCTGCTGGTGATTAACCTGCCCTGCTGTGAACAGCAGCTCAGGGCCTGGGGGGCTTCATGAGGATCAGAGGTTTTGGCAGTAACAGCCCCCCATCACCTCTCCTCCCCTCGCAGAGAAGGGAGCAAGGGCTCAACGCAGGACTAAGGCCAAGGAAACGCTGACTTTACTCTGGGAGGATCCCCAGTGTGGTTGGAGACTGAGCTGTGTCACCTCTGCCCATTCCAGCGCAGCTGCCCCTGCCAGACCCCCCCCCAAACCCACCCACCCTCCTCCTGCCCAGGCTGCAGCACCCTGGGCAGCACCTGATCCCCCCTCCACATCCCCAGACACACCAACCCTGGCACACGAGCCCCCTTCCCCCTCCTTTCCCCCCCTTCCCAAACCAGGTCTGCAATATTTTGTTCCCTGCACGCAGACGAGGAGCTCTGTGCTGGCTGCTCGGCTTTATAACATCCCTGTTTCCTGGCCTGGCTTTATTACATCTGTTCTTTGGGGTATGGGGTTATAAATTGGGCATGTGATGACGTGTAATCACTAACTGCAAAGCCAATACATTTTCGCTGCAACAGCAGCAAGACAAATAAAGGCGAGCAGGAGAGGCTGGCGAGGCTCTGACAAAGGGAGATGCACAGCTGAGAACTCCAAAACCTGACTGGGGATTGAATGTTGTCCTAATGGAGCTGGTTTTGCTTCCTGGGAGAACCTCCTTAGTGTTTGGGAAGGGTTTTGGCCTGCTGCAACGGGAGCAGTCTGGCATCCTTGCTCACCAAGCTCTGCTGGGAAGGACTAGGAAGGACCCCTGGCACAGCAGGACCCTCCAGCCCCTCACCCATGTCCAGCTCAGCTGCTCCAGGCTCTTCATCCAAGAAGGTTTCTCCAGCACCTGGGGCTGGTGGGTGGTTTAAACCAACCCAGACACAACCTGTTTTTTAATCTGCAATCCCGAGGTACTTTGTGTCCACCCAGGCTTGGGAGCCTGATGGTGCTTGGTGAGCCACGAGCCTTCCTCACCCTCCCACTGCAGCTGGGCCTGAGTCAGGGCAGGGCAAGAGGCAAACCCAGCCCCAGCCTCGCTCGGGGGGGAGCTGAAACCAGCCCAAGGACTGTTGTCCTGAGCAGCAACAGCCACTTGTGCAACTGTGCAAATGTGGCCGGCGAAGATGGGCCGGGTGATAAATGGGAGGGAGTCAACCAGCTGCAGCTTAAGATGTGCCTGTATGCCGCTGTACCGGTTTATCATGATAAATGTCATCGGAAAATCAATCCTCTGTGTACTTTTGGGAATTACAACTATCATTTTGGCGTGATTTATTCACTGTATAACATGGACAAGGGCTCTTTGTTCATCATTTTGAAAGTTCATTTAAAATTGCTCTGAGTTCTCGGTTTTCCGCCGTGACGTGGCCGAGGGGTATCTGCTCTCCTGTGAAATATGGGCAGGGGTAGAGGGAGGCTGGGCTGGGAGCTCTGCCCCTCCTTGTCCTGCTCCTGTGGCCATGAGGGTCATGGAAAGCCCTGTCAGAAGGCGATGTCAGCGGGGCCAGCTCTGGGGACAGAGCCCAGGACGGCTGGGACTCTCTTATCCGACCTTCCCTATTTCTTCTCCATGCCACCCACCAAACCTGTTTGTCCTGCCTTGCTGCTGCTTGTCAGGCTCCAAGCCTGGAATTCCCATCTCTCTCACATCTGTCTTTGTGCCAGTGCTCACAGCCCTCCTTCCCACCCCAAACCTCTCCCCCTCTGCTGCTGTAGCCAGAGGGATGAGGGCTGGAGGCCCAGGAGATGCAGAGATGGGTCTTGTTCTACCTCAGGGTGGTGGGGCTGGGGGTTTGGGGTGGGATCAGCAGGGCTGGGGGCAGCAGGACAGTGGCTGCCAGTGCTGGGAAAAGAGCAACTGCAAACCATCCAAGCTCAGGTTGTTTATCTGTGGAGCACAGAGGCCGAGCAGGGAAAGGATGGCTCCTATAAACACACCGGGGTAAACAACAGGCATGGGATGAGCTGTTTAAGTTAAAGGACAATGCTGGCACAAGGACAAAGGGGGTAAATTAGCCGTGAGAAAGATTTAGGCTGGAAATGAGAAGAAAGCTGAAGATTGTCAGGTTCTGGAAGAGCCTCCTGAGCAGGGGGGGTGAAGGGATGGAGCTGCCAGTGCTTCCAGGATGGAGCCTGGTCCCTTTATGGATGGGTGATTGCACCCCCAGAGCTGTCACTCTCTCTCCAGCCACCCAACTGAGGGGCTTTCACCATCCCTGGGCTCTTCCCCTCCATCCTCACCGTGGCTCCTCAGCGAGGGGCTCTCAGTGATCCAACAACATGTGCTTTAGTATTCCCACTGCCTTCCCCCCGTGGTATTTGGGTAAAGTTCAGGGAAACCGTTGCTGTATAAATCTCCCAACCACGGGGCAGTTCAACCCTCTCAGACATTAATCATTTGCCTTCGAAGCCCTGGAACCATTGCCCTTCGAGGAAAACATCCCTGGGATGTCCAGGAGGGATGGGTGAGGGAGGGCTCCCTATTTCTGCCTGAAAATGCATCCCCAAACCCCTGGGGAAACGGGAACTCAGCTCTGAAGGCCACACAAGGTCTGGTGTGGTTGTGTCCCCCCTCCCAGCCCCCAACCCGGCACCACAGATGTGTTTTTATGGCTGTTTGTGCCAGGTGCGCGCTGGGGGTGGAACTGTGGGGAGGAAGAAATGCTCTCCGTGGCTTTGCCTTACAGATTGGAGCCAAAACCTGCCATAAATCACACAGAGACGGCTGACAGGGAGCGGAGGCTGCAGGGGCTCGGGCCACGGCAGCTTCCCCGCAGAGCCAGGGGGGTGCTGTGGGGGTCCCACAGCCCTCGTGGTGGTTTCTCCTGCCGGCAGGAGCTCCCACTGGAGTGTGGAGGGGAGGAGAGGAGCAGTGCCACCGGTGTCCTTGAGTGCTGGACCCTGCCAGGGGTGTCCGTGCACCCCGTGCACCCCTGGGGTCCCCCAGGGCCAGGCTGTCCCTGCTCCCTTCTGGTTTTCATTACCTGCCTCCAAGCCCAACACCAACAGCCTAATTTGGAATAACAGGCGAGTGAGTGTGAAGGGGAAAAATCCTGCACTCTGTTCCTGAGCTAATCCCCTGACAAATTCTGCAGCCCTGGTCGAGGTCTGGTTCCAGAGATGCCCCTGATTGAAATGGAAATACTCCCCGCTCCTCTCCCTTAAAGGAGAAGCTTCCCTCTGTTTATAAACCCTTCCAGAGGGGGTTTTATGACTCTCTTTTACAGGCTGGCCGGCCCAAGGAATGTGGCAGCCTCAATAGCTGCAGGAAACATCACTGCCCATAAACCCCCCCCAGTCAGAGCCAGGGCTGACATTGTCATGAAACAAAAATATTCCTGATGCTTATCAGGGGCCCACATCAAAGGCACCCTGGCCATAAATCTCCCGGGGACTGTGCCATGGAGCCCAAATAAATGAGCTCCCTGGGCTAATGGGTGTCCAGAGAGGGTCCCCTGTGGGAAGGGCAGGGGGGCTCAGGCCGGGGTCATCCCCCAGCACAAACCAGCCTGGGGCAGCCACTGAAGGCTTTTGGGTGTGGGGAGAGCCCTGAGCTCATTTCCAGGTGTAGATTTCCAGGAAATCTTGGAAACTTTTGGGGTGCTCCATCTCCTGCTACCTTCCCTCTCCCACCAAGACACAAATGAACACGGGCATTTCATCCCTGGGCAAAACTTCATCCCTGGGACCAACTTCATTGGTGCCTTGCTTGGCACATACAAGGAGATAGATCCCAGCTATCCAGGCTGCCTCCAGGCTCCCAGAATTCAGAGGTGGCAGGAGACATCCCAGCTCTTCCCGGCACTCCCTGCCCCAAAAATGCTCATTATTTCAACCCGAACCAGGGCAAAATCAAACTTAAAAAAAAATAAATAAAATATCAGGCGCGCGTGTGCGTGGGTGGAGAAGGCCCTGTGGGAAGCTGGAGTGGTGGCAGAGCTGAAGTGCCACTTCCCAGGCAGCAGCAGCCCGGGATGGAGAGTGGAGCGTGTCCAACCGCGTGGCTCGGGGTGACCCCGCTGTCCCCCAGGCAGGCTGACAGCACATTATGCATCTCTCCTATCTTCTGTTGCCACTTGGAGCCAGGAGTATTCCTGCAGATCGTTCAGATTCAGGTAAATCAGCGGTTTTCCAGTCCCAGGAGGGTGTTTCCCACCGGTTGGGCCGCGGGGTCACCTCCAGGAGCTCTCAGCGGGGTACCGGTTGCTCCGTAAAAAGACCTTGAGTGATGGATGCTTTGTCTCACAGGTAGAGTTGTTCCAAAAGTTAATTATCTCCCTGGTTGCTCACTTGGGAATTTAATCACGCTCTGCTGAGCTGCCGCCCTCGCCAACAATTACAGAGGTGCCCAAAGGGGAAGTTTCTATCTCGCCCTCGCAGCCTCGTCATGCCCTGGTGGCAGCGGGATTTACAGCCTCCGAGGCGCCCAGGTGCCCCAGCCAGGGCACCCCTGCCCTGGCTGCAGCTCTCTCCAGGCAGGCCCATCCCAGGCTCTCCCCTGCAGGAGGGGAGTGCTTTGTATGTGGCCTCTCCTCCCTCCCCACGAAGCAGGGCCGTGGAGTCGAAGCCTTGACGAACACGGTTTAAAATGCAGAAGCTCTGGGAGAGCCAGACACTAATGTGACATCTCTCTCCAGCACTTGCCATTCCCTTCCTTCCAAGGCTTTGATGTTAACTTCTTACAAGCTGGGAGGATTGGATCAGGAAATCATGCATGTTAATAGGGAGAAACGACAGGAATGCAAGAGGTTCCCCCCTCTCCCCAGAAACACGAGGGGTAAGGGCAGGCTGTGTCCCCTGGGCCACCCTCTTCTCTCCTGGGTGCCTTGTCCAGATCTTCTGGGATGATGTGAACCTTTGGCCTGGTGCGTGAGGCACCGATACCAGTGGGTTATTCCCGGGTCAGGAGTCCTCCACAGGGGCTCAAACCAGTTTGGCCACAATCTGAGCACGTGGCTCCTTGTCTCTCTTCTCCTTCTCCTTCCAAACTAGGTTAGTTTCCCTTTGGCTATCAAGGGAGTGCTGAAGATGCTCAGGCAGGTTTGATATTTAGTGCTGCACCTGTGTTGGATGGGTCTTAATTATTTATAGCTTTCCTATCCTGTTTTCTCAAGTCAGTTGGGAAGAGGTGACAGGTGAAGACTTCTTGTAGCAGATGCTTATGAGGCGGGTGAGGTGCCTGCCGCTCAGATGAGAAGAAAAGAAAGTGTCTTCAGCAGGAGAAAAATGACAAAGCTACATAGGAGCTGCCTCATTTAGTAGTCAAGGAGGAGAAAAAAAAAACACCCTCCTTAGGTCTCCAGAAAAGAAACACATTCCTGCTCAGGAGATGGATGCTCTGGGGAACAGATGCATCATCTCTTTGTTCAGGGGATGTGCTGGGGGTGCTGGGGGCAGGGCAGAGCCAGCACTGCCATGCCATGAGCCCAATCCTGCCAGGGGCTTGCCCCACTTCGTTTGGCCGGCCCTGGCAATGCCAAAAAACGCTGAGGCATCCAAAACCATGGATGCATCTCACCCTCCATCAGGCAGACTCAGCTGGAGGCTGTTGCATGTGATGCTGGGGTGAGCTCAGCTCAGCTTTGGCTGCTGCAAGGTCGGTGAGATCTCAGCCATGAAACACATATCCCAAACCTCTGCACCAGCTCTCTGCACCCTTGGATGGGGCAGGAACAGGGCAGAGCCCTGCTGGGTCTGCAGTGTCCCCCTGGCCACCGTCCCCGCTGTGTTGTCCCGCGCTCACGTCTCCTGTTGCTGCTTCCCCTGCGTCTCTGCTGCTTTCTCACACCTGAGGGAGATGTTCCTTTAGCTCAAGGGCCTGGTACCTCCTGCTCCGTGGTGACAGAGGACTTAATCTCTGATGACAGCCAGACTGCTCCTCTTCAGGGCCACATTTGTCACCGTCACCCCGACCTGTCCCTGCGCTCGGCGGCTGCAGCGAAGGGCTGGGACAGGGAGGAGAGCGGTGCCAGAGCCTGGCAGGTGCTGCTGCCTGTGACTCCAGGACATGGTGGTAGATGGAGATTCTCACAATAATGTGATAATTGTGTCACTATTAAGAGTGTTTCTGTGTCCCTACAATGATGGGCTGCTCCGGTCAGGGCCCAGAGAGGGCAGTGGCACTGAGGGGCTTCGCTTCGCCAGCAATTCCAAGCCCTGCTCCCGGCCAGTCCTGCCACTGCAGGTGTCAAGTTGATTATTTTAACCACATTAGATCCCTGTTAATTAATATGAACTAACCACCTAAATATTCCTGGGTAAACAAGCTATTAGGTATGGAGAGGAGAGGAAAACCACCTTCAAACCATCACTAATCGATCCCTGCCGGATCCAGGGCTCTGTGACAGCCCAGCCCGAGCCCAGGGCACCCCCTCCCCATGGCTCCCGAGGGGGGTGTGGGGTGGTGGTGAACTCCTGGCACCTCCTGGCTGCCGCCGTTCCAGGTATGACACACACACACACAAAGGTACCTTTTTATAGTTAGGAAATTATAGGTGCCACGACTTCAAAGGCTTTTGCAACAAGAGCTTTCCCTTTGATAAGTGACAGCATCATTAATGGTGATTTATTACCAGGGCTATTTCACAAACAGAAATAACCAGTTTCTTTTCATTTGGCTTGGTGGGTTTTTTTGCTCTGGGCTACCCAGACAAACAAGGTGGCTGGTAACAGCTGTTTTACTGCTGGTAAGACATCTCATTTATTAACTTGTCATCATGTGTCATAAAGTTTAGCAAAATGCGAGATGATTGTGTACTTAAGCTGTGTAATTACCCCATTATTAAAGCTGCCTTCTTTATTTATTTGCTCTTCTGGTGGTTTGTTCCTACCTTTGCTCTACATGTTGCCTTAGTCACGGGGCACGGAGATGCGCTGCCTTGTAATTATCCATGTGCTGACTTCCACTCTTGGAGACATGAAAGGTGTCTCTGCCAGGTGCCACCGGCTCGCCAGTGACATGGAACAAGCCACTTCACCGCTGGCTGCTGTCTGGAGAGCTGGGATGGTGCTCAAGAGGTGTCCTGGGGCTGTGTCTGACCCGCTCCCAACACCAGAACACTGCACGTGGCAAAGGGATCCCAGAGCTTCTGGGGCAGTGCGGGGTTCCCTGCCTCGCTGATGGGGATGGCTGCACAAGCACTGCTGCTGCAGCCCCACACTGGGTGCCAAGTCATTAATTAAACTCCCCAGACAAGGCAGATCCACCCCCTGACGGAGGAGCTGCCTAGACAGAGGAGAGCGCCACGGTTAGCACAGAGACGCTAATTGCCTTGGGAACTCCCAGAACTCAGGTGCACAGTCTCCCAGGAATGTCTGGGTCCCTGCCCAGACACGTCTGTGCCCTCCCTGGGGAGGGTGAGGCTCTCTGGGCACCGGCCCGGGCAGCGGCACCGCGTTCCCAGGCGAAGCCAGACGCTCCAGCGTCGCTCCCTCCTCTGCTCCCATCCGCTCCAGCAGCCTGCCCGTGCTCTGCTAATGCTGAGCCACAGGATAAATCCAGTTAACAACCATTTTGTAAGAGGTTAAACCCCTGAAACCACCCAACACCCTGACTATTATCCGGGCAAACGGGAGCTGCGCCGCAGGAGCTGCCGCGGCGGCTCAGCCCCGACGGCCCTGCAGCAGAACTGCAGCGGGTCTGAGAGGGAGGATGCCAAACACATGGAGGCCAATGCCAGAGGGCTGCCCCGCTGGGATTGCCTCTTCCCAACCTCTTCTCCTAAATCCAGCCTCACAATGCAGCACAACCCTCGCCGTCCTGCCTGGAGAGGGAACGGGGCAACACCACGTGCTGCCTCTGGGCCCTGGAGCTGCCCTGGACTGGCCAATCTCCCACAGCTCCATCTGCTTGGGAAACAAGAGAGGATTTTGTGGTGCCACAAGGGAATTTTGGTGTCTCGCTCCTACGCAGGCAACCGGTGTCTCCATCAGCACCTCCACGCGGGACAGACTCCACGTTCAGCCTTTCTGTCATCCTTTCACATTGTCCAAGGTCAGCCAATATATTAAACCAGAAAGAAATAATTACCAAAAAAAAAAAAAAAGAATTAAAAAATACTCCCTGCTACCCCACTCGTTTCTTCCCGGCGCTGCTGCGAACGTTGGGCAAGGAATTTCATCCATAAATTTGTCCCTCACGTGGTGAGAGGTTTTACGTTGTAATTAACAAGTGGATCTTGCACAGCAATTACGAAGAGGTGAAGATTCCTTTTCCAGCACTGCCCAGGGTGCAGAAAAGGGGTTTTCTTCCTTCCTTTGGAAGCAAGAATTTTGTTTAGGGCCGTCCCCCCTTGGTGCAGCTCATTCATGGGGTCAGGACCCGCATGGAAAGGAAGGGGAAAGCTGGTGGGATCAGGGGGAATGCACCCCACCCTGCACCACGGGCTGACACCTACACGTCTGTGCACGGGGCTAATTCCCTGCTCCAAGGGATTAGGAGGCAGTTTGGAAACGTGGAGGCTTTGCAAGGGGGTAATTGCACCAGGAGCTGCCTCAGAGCATCAGTGGCAGCCAAGGCTGCTCCAGCCCGTCTGGGATGGGGTGATGGGTGCCTCTGGCTCCGTGCAGAGGGACGGAGGATGAAATGGAAGCGTTTAGCCTCACCCAGGGCATGGATCTTCACTGGCAGAGCTCAGGGAACGGCGGCAGGAATGACAAAAACCCAGCGCCGCCGAAACCCGCCGTGGCCCAGCAGTGAATCTCCCCATTTCCATTTATTAAAATAGCGTTTTTATTACAAAGAGATGTTAAAAGTGAAAATGGGCGAAATACATTTTGCATCCCCCATTGATTTTCCCGGGATATTTACAACTGCAGAGATATCGATCTCCCCGCAGTGCCGGATGCCCTCGCTCCTTGCGTAGTGATCAAGTATTTTCGGCAAACAAACCACCAAAACCTGCCACATAAACTGATCCAGAGAGGCTGGGGGGCAGTGCCAACATCCCACATCCCCCCCAGCACCAGCCTTCCCCCTCTGCCTGGATGGGCATGGGGAAGGAGACCTTAAATTCCCCACTTCGGGGGCAATTTCCTTGGGAGCACTGAGACAGTGGGGTTTTAGTGGAACCTGAATGTGCCCAGGGTTGTTGTGGCTGGATGGGAGTGTGTCTGCCAGCCCTGAGGGTGGGGAGGAGCGAGCAGGGAGACCTCAACCTGCCACAGAAACTCTCAGGTGGCTCAAGCCCCCTTTTTTATCTTCTTCCCTTGCCCCCCAGGTCCGTTCCCATAAGCCCTGCCAGTCCCCAGCCCATCTGGCTCCAAGTGCAGTCAGCCCGGTGGTCCTGAGGGTGGTGGGAAGACCCTGGGCCATGGTGCCCAGCACAGCTGGAAGGGGTTCTCCCCCACCTCCCTTTGCCACACACGTGGGACCCAGCACAGAACCCAGAGCCTTTCTTCCTCCCTCTGGCACATTCCTCGCTGAAGCCGTTTTGGAGCCGCCGAGGGTCTGACTCGACGCCGCGGCACCGGGTTGCAGAAGGGGTGTGAGGGATGCTCGTCCCTCTTCCCAGCCACTGGAAACACCTCAAATCCCCCCGTTCCCAGCCCTGCAGACGGGCTGGCAGCTCCACGTGCGGTGCAGACGGTGCGTCAGGTGCTTTGCCGGGGCCAAACCGCCGCCAGCGAGCGGGGCGAGAGCTCCGGCTTCAAAGGGCAGCCGGCACCCGCCTGCCTGGCAGCGGGGCTGGCACTGCCAGCCAGGCATCCCCAGGCCCTGTCTGCACCTTCCCTCTGAGCCAGCAGGGATTTGGCAGAGCCCAGCCAGGCCCGGCCCTGCCGAAGAGCCCCGGGCTGGTCCGAGATCAGAGGGCACAGCCCGGCGTTCCCTGAGCAGCGCGTGGCACCGACCCCCGTCCTCCCATGTGCCTCCTTCCAGGACCGAGGGCGGGCTGGGAAACAGGGCGGTGTAAAGTTTCCAGAGCCCCCCCCAACTCGATTCCATCAGTCAGGTCGCGTTACCCGGCTGACGGGCACTAACGAGAAGTGACAGACGTGACAGGGAGCGGGGCAGGCTCCGCCAGCGACACCGCGGTCCCCAAGGACGCGGCCCCCCCTCCCTGGGGCGGCTCGGCGCCAGCTCCAGCCAAATTTGGCTCCAACACCTTCCCTGCAGTCCATAAAACCGCTCCTCGCAGGGTCACTTTGCCCCCCCAAAGTGTGGCAGGGTGAGCGTGGCAGTGCCCCCCCTGAGCTCCACGGGGTGAATAGGAAGGAGGCCCGGGAGGCGTTTGAAGTCTCGTTGCTTTGTTGTGATCCCCGTGGCGGAAATCTGGGAAATCTGGCAGGGGGGATGCCTGGTGCCAGCAGGGCAACGCGGAGGGGAGGCTGGGGAAGGAGCAGACTGGTGGGCTGAAGGGAAGGAGTGAAGTTCTCACCCCCAGTCTCACCAGTTTGGTGGCCCGTGTCAAGCTGAGTCTCCGAGCTCGGGGACAGCCTCCCAGGGCAGGGATTGATATCCCTCTCCCCTCGTCCCACACAGCTCCAGGAGAAGAGGGGCAGAAACAGCTCGTGCTGGTGATTCACCTGGGAAAGGTTCTGCTGCTTCCCTGAAACAGGGAAAGAAGGCCAAGGGGATGATTTCTGGGCTCCAGCATGGCAAAGACCTCCCTGTCTGAACTCTTCCATTGGGGGCTGCCTCTGTCCCACCACGGCTCAGCTCTGCCCCAGCCCACCCCAGTGGCTGGGGGGGTTTAATTGGTATCCATCTTCCCAACCTTCAAGGCCTGTGGTTATTGACATTTTATTCTGGTCAAGTCAATACCAACTTCTCAGGCCAATAGACAATAAATAGAAAATAATAAGCAATGCAGAGTTAATATTGATTTATGATTATTTGGGTCTTTTTCATGAGTTTCTCCCAGGCACAGCAGCTCCATGGCCATGAGGCTCTTGTGTTCATTAGTGCTGAGAGACACAAACAGTGGGGAGAGAGGTTTGCTGAAAGGTCCAAAATGCTGTGGTACCTGGCAGGGCCCTCTGACCGCTCGGGCAGCGCTGGGAGCATCTTCCAGCTCTTAAAACGTGCTAAAAACACGAAATCAAATGAAATCCACCACTTCTCCACAAGCGTGGGGATTAGGAAGAGCTTGAAAAACGGCATCAAATCAAGTTCTCGGGGTGGGGATTTTCTGTACACTGGGATTTTGAACCAGCTTTTTAAGGCATTAAAAAGAATTGCGAAGAAAACCAGGAAAATGGGAGAGAAACATTTGGGAAAAAAACCCCTGAAGAGTAAGAACATGGCATTTTGGGGCCGGGCCAGTGGGGAGCAGCGAGCAGCACCCACAGCTCTGGGGGGTGGCTTTGAGGGGACACAGAGGGGCTGGGGGAGCCCTCGCAGCGGGGATGGAGCCCACCACAACCCCACCACTGCTCCGTGGCGAGGGGCTCTTTTTTCTTCCTTCTCCCTTCCCAGCCCCGACGTCAGGATGTTTATAAAACTCGGAATCAATTTGAGGCCGGGAGACGCTCAGCCGGGGGAAGCGCAGCGCTGAGAGGGTCAGAGGCCCCCGTCGCCAGCGCGGATCGCGCTCCCTGACGCATTAATTCGAGCTGTCAGGGCCAATCTGCGTGCGGGCAGAGCTTCCCAAAGAGCGAGGCTGACACTTCCCACCCCCCAGGCTGCTGGCTGGGGAGCGATGCCCGCAGCCCCCGCAGCCCCCGCAGCCCCCACAGCCCCCCGGGCTGGGTGCTGGACCCCACCGCGGTGGGATTGCTGCTCCTCGGGCGTCCCCGCTTCCCTGGCACAGGGAGGCAGATCTGAAGAGCTGCAGGAAGTACATTTGTTACTGGGAACGCTTTGATATTTCGCATGTGAAACGTCTGCGTGCCGGAGGAGAGCTCAGGCATCTGGCAGGAAATTACCATGAATCCTGTTTCTCTGAGCAGTCACACAACACGCCTCCTCGCTCTTTTCCTTCCCCCCTTCTCCCCGCTCACCCCCTCTGGTCGCCTTCCCCTCTCCCCAGGCCAGAACCCGGAGTCCGGGGAGGATCCCAGCACCTCCATGAAACCCTCTGTCCCTCTCCCTGCCCTCTCCACTCCGCAGCATCCCGGAGCCGTGGGGCAGCCACCGTCTTTCAGGCTTGTGCTAAATCCTTCCCCCTTCCTGGCAGGACTTCACGGGGTCAGGGTGCCCAGAGCACCCACCTGCCCTCTGCTCTACCAGACACACAGAACCAGGACGTGGGGGGTGAAGGATTTGGGGGCATTTTGGGTGCCAGGCTGGGGGCAGGTCACCCTCTGCATCTGTGGCCTCATCACTCTTGGAGATCTCCTTTGGTTTGGCCCGTGGAAGTGTGGAACAACCCTCATGCTGATTTTGGGACACAGGTACCCCCACCCTGCCCCCGGGGCTGCTGAGGGGCACAGACCTCACCTCACTCCACACCAGCAGCCCCAGGCAGCACGAGGAGCCAACCTGGGAGAGCCAACTCCCACATCCCTGATCGCGGCTCCCGATAGCAGAGCTGCAGGCTCTCCAGGCGGGATCCGGGTGCCGGTGAGCACCCAAAGCAGCAGGAGGGAGCCCAGCGACCTCCCACCCAGGGAGCTTGGCCGTGGATCAGAGGAGCTGCCTGCCTTCTCGCAACGCCGGAGTGGGAGCTCCAGACTGGATTTTCATGTTGCCTCCTGCTCGGAGCGGCCCTGTCAGGAGTTATCGGGTCCATCGGGCTCCCCTTGCCAAAAAAATTACGGCTGCATTAAATGATTTTATTACAGCAAGCTGCAGCTCCCAAAGGGTAAACACAGGTGGTGCAGGGCACCTCACTGCAGCCAGCCCAGCAGGATGGGCCAGGTGGGGGGAGCAGGAGGTGGCCCCTGTCTCCCTGTTCCCGTGTTCCAGACCCTGGGCATGGGAATCCAGCTGGGACACCCTGGAGGCTGAGCCTTGCTGCCCAAGCAAAGGGGGCACTGGGCAGGGTAGAGGTTCCTGAGAACCCTTGGAGGATCCAGGGAGGACTGCAGGGTGTGGAGCAGGAGCCCCGTGCGGCAGCGGAGCAGCCCCGACAGAGCCCTTCGGAAATACACCCTCGCTTGATCCGCAACGATACAAATCCGTGGAGCACAGGCTCCCTTCTCCCCCTCCTGCTCTCACAGGTTTCGGTTTGGCCTCGATTCCAGCGAGTTTACTGACAGATTACTTCATTTTAACTCTATGGCTTTCCCGTCTTGGGGGAGGCATATTTCTAAGTATCATATTTATCAAAAGGCCTGCGCAAAAACAAGGGCCAGAATTACTCTTTTGATGGTTCCCCCAATAACTACAACCACAATAAATTTTTTCAGGCAAGAAAGCTCGACCAGGGACCTTTTGCAAGAGGGTTTGGGAGCGGGGTCCAGGCCCTGGGCTGTTGAGACCCCCGGTCTGGCCGCGCTCCCCCCGCCCCGTGCCGGCACATCTGGTCTCGCTTGCGAGGCGGGTCTTCCAGTTCCCAGGGGTGACATATTTCCCCTGCCTATAACTCTAAATCAGAGCAGCATTTCAATAAATCACAGCGAACACTTATTTATTGGACACAGTTTTGGGGCTCTTAAAGCACGGAAAATAAATTTAATGGAGCGTTTGGAGCATTTCTCCAATCTTTTGAGGGATTACTTGGGGAATTTGTCAGCGGAGCCAAGCACAGCAGCTTGATCCAGAGAGATGGGAAAGAAATTATGGGAGATACTCTACAAAGGCCCAGGTGTACCCTAAATCACATCAAAAAAGATTAATGTCAGAGGATTGCTTGCCAGCAGAGTTGATTGGCAGCGCTGCAGTTTATTTAATAAACTATCAGTTTAGCCAGAGGGTGACTTTAATCTGAATTACATTTTCTTGTTTTGGCCTACGCCATGCCAAGCGATTTATTGAATCCTGTAGCATTCTTCTTAACCTCAAACACCGGGAGAAAAAAAAAAAAAGAAAGAAGAAGAAGGAAAGCTTTGAGAGCCCCTGGAAAACCTTGAGACAGCAGAAGCTGCTCAGCTAAGGCGGCAGGAGCTCGGGACTTGCTTTGGGCTGGCCAGGAAGAGGTGGGAGCAAGACCTGCCCAGAGAGAAGCCCCTCAGCCACATGGCACTCCCCAGATCCTGCTTCCTGAAGAGGTGAATGACTGGGCAAAGACTTCAGAAACCTTGGAAAGGTTTTAGGCTTATCCTGGCTGAGGGGGGAAGAGCCCCCCCAGCCTGCCCTTGCTGTGCCCTGCATGCCCTGCCTCCCTCCTGGATGGACAGACAGACAGCAGAGACCAGCACTGGGGGCTGAATCCCGAGAGCCAGGGCCCTGCTGACCTGCTGGGCTCTTAAATAATGTGTTTGTGCAAACAGACAAAGAGATCCCAACTAATAATAATCCTCGTTCCAAGATTATGATTGAGTTTTTCCCCTGTTCTGCTTGATATTTCTGCCAAAGAAAGAAAAATCCTTGCTGAAGTCTAGCAGGAAATCCAATAAAATTTCTTCAAAAGATGGCTCTGACATTGAAAAATGGCAAAATTATAAAAGTAGGCCTCAGAAAAGAAAAGGAGAGAGTTATTATATCTGGCACCTACCGAGGGCCCAGAGCTCCCTCTCCAAATGAGCCATCACAGATTGAAAGTGTTTAGCTTCCCGTTGATTAAACACGGTGAAGGACCCGCGGCGTGCCAAGCCTCGGGGATCGAAAGTTTGTTTTCAGTCAGACTGTGTTTTCAGTCAATGGAAAAAATGGTCGGGCTGTGCCGGGGTATGTAACTGAGAAGCCTCAGGTTTGGAGTGAGTAATGACTGCGATGCCGAAATGCGGGAGGGTTGTTAATCATCCGACCCCGGCCCCCGTAATTCAACTCAGCAACTCCTTGGAAGCCTGTTCCTTTTTCTTTTTTTCCCCCCCCTTGCTCTTTTTAACATATTAAAAAAACCAAATGTTTTTCCTCCTCTTTCTTTTTGAATTTTCCCCCTGAAGGAACGGCGCTGGCTGTGTGTGGATCGCTGGTGCCTGTCTTTTCTCTCTCCAAGGTAACGGGCGCAGCCGGGGCCGGCAGCACCACCGGGTTGGTGCTCAGTGCTGGGGCAAAATGGGGTGGATGAGGGCAAGGGCTGGTGAAAACAAGGCAGAGCAGTGGGGATCAAGCACCGTCCGGCTCCGGGCACACATTCCTCACCAGCAGGAACCGCTGGCAAAGGTTTGGTGGAAAGGGCTCTCCTGGAGAGCTGCGGGAAACCGCACGTCCTGGCAGGACAGAGGAGGCCATTGAGCACAACCCGCCCTGGAGTTTGGCAGGGGAAGAGCCATTCCAGGGCTGGGCTGAGTGCCCGGCTGAGGGGCAGAGGCTGCGAGCTCATAACCTGCGAGCAGACCAGCGGAGCACGGCGATGCCCCACAGCCCGTCCCGGGGGTTGGCAGGGGGAACCCCACACCCCGCTGCCCACCCACGTCTGCTGGGACCTCAGGCACTGCTGCTCCAGGGCAGGCAGCAGCTCTGCACGGCCACGGGGCTGCCCTGGAGAGCAAACATCCCCTTTCATAGGGAAAACTCAGGCAGATGGCGAGGATCAAACACACCTCTGGAGCCGGGGGTGGGGGGGGGGGCAGGAGGAACAAGCTCTGGGCTGAGCCCGAGTTCAGCGCTGGGTCAAGAGGTTGCTGGAGGGACCACGGGGACACAGGGATGCAGCTCCCACGGCACCTGATGGCCAAGGAGGAGCCCATGTCGATGGCCCTACAAACCCCTCCCTCGGTCCCCGCAGTCCCCTCCACCCATCCCCTCTCTCACCCCTCTGAGACGCCTGACTTGGTTCATTAGCTGGCTTTGCCAGGCTGCTTCTCATTAGATAGCCAACAAATTCCAGGAAGACAGGACACCCACTGGGCCTAAATGAAATTAGAGAACAGAGCGCTGCTACAAGTGGTTTAATTCAAATTACAGCAAGATATTATCACCAACTGCAAGTGCTCAGAGCCATGAGTCAGACCCCCACAAGGAACGAGACGGGTTTAAAAAAAATCATGACTTGTTAAGTATATAATTAACTTTGGGGGTTATTTTTATTTACCTTCCAGTTTTTAGCCTTCAGGAGTCAAATTTTTTGAGCCTGCCTCAGTGAGGGTTGGGAACAGCTTAAAATTAAAAGAGGGGAGGAGGAAGAAAAAAGGAGGAAAGAGGAATGTGCCCACATTCCCGTGGCGCCCAGAGCCAGGGATTTAAAGTGACAGGGATTGTGAGAGCCATCCCAGAGCCAGGGACTTTGGGGTACAGAAGCATCCCCATGTCTTGCTCTGGTTCCAGTCACCTGGGAGCTCCTCAGGAGGCACAAGAAGCTGGAAGGAGATCTTGGCTCCACCAGGGGAGCAAGAGGACACAGCTGAGCAGTCTGCAGGGTGAGGGGTGAGTTTCTCAGTGTCCCCAGGCCACTCACACAGCCTCAGAGCCATCATCCTCGGCTGATTCTTGTGGAGCTGAATTGGCCAACCCTCCTCTGCTCCCTGCCTCAGGTCCTGTCTTCCCCTGTTTCCGCTGAGCAGATAGTACCCTGCTATCTTTCATTGAAACATCATGTCCAATTTCTCCCTTGATTAAACCCATATTTTGCTTGGCTATAAGTCAAATATAAGAGGGCCGCACTCAAGTGAACTAATCTCGGTTTACTTGCCAGTAGGTAATTTGATAGACAATTTGGCAGACATCCACTCTAGAATTAAGCCAACCTGAGCAATAAAGATGTAGGAAAACAATCCTGAAAAGCCATAATGAGACGTCTAGCCCCATTCGATAGCCGCTTGTTCCGCTAGGTCTGCGCTGACACCCAGGACGGAGGTGCTGCCAGGAGGGCACACTGGGCTGGGTCCTCCACCAGCCATGCAGGTGTGAGAGGAAGCCAAAGAGCAGCAGTCCAGGCTCTCCTGATGGTCCTTGGTGGAGAATGAGGCTGGGTTTGGCAGCCCCCAGCCCTGGGGCCACGTGGCCGGAGCAGAGGGGCCGTCAGCCCTGTGCTGCTCCGCTCCATCCCTCATAATGCCATTATGTGCTGCTGGCATTAATCACCCCGCTAGGTAAGCATTATGGCACTTTTATGGTAGCTTTGAAGCTAATCTGTCACTAATGCCGGCTGGATTATCATGATTTCTTACAGTTGTGATTCATTAACTCAGATGCCTAATAGAATTAGTATTAAACATCTCCCATAGATTTCTGCCTCAACATGTTGAGTTTTGAAAAGCCTTTTCAATATTTCATTGTGTTGTATTAAGGGGCATGTCAGGCACATTGTGTGGTCTCCTGGAGAACCTGGGGCAGGGGAGGGGGTCAGCTCTGGAGGGGGCCAGGAGGGGTAACGTGAATCTGAAGGCTCCAGGGCACCCTCACGGCGATCCAGAGGCCGTTTCAAGGTTTTTGGGAATTCTCCAGGTAAAAGGTGTTCCAGTGGCACAGCCACCACCTCCAGCCATGTGAGCCCAGGGGTAATTAAGGTGGTACAGAAGAGGATAATCAGCTCTGAGGACACAAAGTGAACTGCAGATACTAAATATGATCGTGATCATCACCTGGCCCTGAGGGAATCCTGTCCCTAGACACCGCTATGCCATTCCTAGTAGGAATATTGTTCCTAATAATCAATATTAATTCTCAGTGCATTCTCCAGGGCTTAGAATGATTTTCTTGTTTAGGATAAGATCTGGATCTTGAAGCAGGCTAAAAAGAGGAATTATTGCTATTATTATTATTAGCATTATCATTATTATCTTGGGTTTTGGAAAAAAACAATCTTATTTAGATAAGAATCTCCCCCAGCAGCAGGTTGTGGTGCTCACAGGCCTTTATCTGGATACTTCAATCCGCGTTGTGGGTAACAGAATTTTACAGTTATTATTATTAATAATGTAAGGCCAAGACCAGAACAACATTGCATTAGGCTGTGTGTGTGTGAGGCCAGACGGCCCCGTACGCAGCCCTGGCTTGGTTTCCCCAGCTCTTTTTAACAGCTGAGCCCCTCTGCCTGAACTTCCCAGCACCTTTGTCAGTGTGGATCCACGGCAGGACCCCAGCCCCTGGCAGGAGCCCCGGTGGGGAGGACGCTCCTGCTGGGAAACCGGGAAGAGCCTGAACTTTGGGATGCTGCCCCGAACCCGCCGGCGAACCCTTTCTGCTGCCCTGACCCCGGGAACCCCGCGTCGAGGCCGTCACCGGGAAAACAGAGAGGGGGGACTTCAAAGCGGGGATTAGAAGCAGCTGTGCAAATTGACAAACCCGGGCGGGCTGGGGAGCCGCGGCCCTGCCGGAGCCAGCCGGGGGCTCGCCGGAGCCCCGCGGAGCACGGCCGGCACCGCCGAGCTTCCCATGGTGGGGTTTCGGGGGAAGAAACGCTGCTTTTGGGAAGGCTCCTGCGGAAAAAAGAGAAGGTTAGGTTTGGGGTGGGCGTCGGGGTGGCTGTGGAGCGGGATTTTCCCCTTTCTTCTCCCCTCCCGCGTGAGCGAAGCAACGCGCGCGTTGAAGGGGAAAGGAAACTCAAAAACTTCTTCGTTACGTGACGTGTCTAAAATGTGCATTTACCACCCCTCCCTCCCCGCTCAAGTTTTTGGTTACAGAAACAGTTTGGTTCTCCCCTGGATTGCTTTTATGCAGCCCTGAAGCACATCAAAGCAAAGCCTTTGCTGGAGAGGAGCATTTCCTTTGCTCCTCATCAAAATGCCGCTATTGATGTTGCGGCAAGAGAAGAACCTCGGGAAGGGGGATGGAGAGGAGCTGTGAGCACGAGGTCCCACCGCTGCTCCGTGGGTTCTGAAAACATTTGGAATGACGCTTTTCAGCTGATCCTCCCAGCTTAGGAGGAGGAAAAACGGGCTGGTGAAGCGTGGCCGGGGCCGGGCGCTCCGGCTGCCCGGAGCTCCTCACTGCAGCCTTTGTTTTAGGGAGTGAAAGGGGCGGTCATGGGACAGCAGTCAGCCGGGCGAGCACGGGGGAGGCCAGGGGAAAACTTTAATTAGGGTAACTTGAAGGCAGGCTTTAACCAGCAGCCGCAGGAGGGCCGGTTTGATCTCCCTGTGGGATAGACCCTGTGATTAATCGCGGCCCTGTCGAGGGGACGGACACCTGCCTGTCACATGCTTTGATTCCCGGCGCTGGCTTTGATCTCGCCCGCCCGCGTGGGAGGGTGTCGGAGCAATCCCTGGGCCCAGGTCGCTTTTATGCTGCCTGCAGGGGGTCTGTGGGGCAGGGAAGGGGGGGCTCGGCCGCCCGCCCCAGGGTCAGCCCGGGAGGTGCAGGGGCCGAGCCGAGTTCGTCCGAAGGGGAAAGTTCATCCCCGGTCTGGGGACGTGAGGGGCTTGTTATTGTCCTGGGGAGGGGGGAAGCATCCAAGAGAGCAGGCAGGATGCAGAGTCATCAGGGTTGGAAGAGACCTCCAAGACCATCTAGTCCAACCATCAACCCAGCCCCACCATAATCACCCCTAAGCCATGTCCCTAAGTGCCACATCTGATCCCCAAGTGCCACCAGGATGGCATGGCACCAGCAGGAGAGCAGGCTGTTGCCCAGGCTGCTTGCCCTGGCAGCAGCACTAAAGGGGTGTCCTCTGTGGGGACAAGGGTCATCCAGCCCCTTCCCAGCAGGATTCCAAACCAAACCCACCAGAAAACATGAGTGGGATAGGATCAGGCCCAGATGGGTCCCCGTGGGTCCCACCCTGCACTGTTGGCGTTGCCTGGCACGCTGCTGCCTCTGCCTGCGATTGGTGTGGGCACTTTCTCCCCTGGGCCTGGCCCAGGTTATTCTCAGCCCTGACATTTGTGCCAGGCAGGCAGAGCACATTTGCTGGAGCGGGGGTGGGTGTCCCCTGCGTGGAGTGAAAGAGGATCCCAATGGCTCCAGTTTCAGCCTGACCTTGAAAACGGAGCAGGGAGCTGAGCCCCCCTGGATCACACTGCTGGTGCGGGGGAAGCACCACGGGAAAGCCCAGCAGGGGTGATGCTCAGCCCAGTCCCAGGAACCTGCTCTGTGGGGGACTCACTGGGTGAGGGATAACGGGTGCAGGATGCCCAAATGATGGTGGGCAAAGGGTTTCTCATTGCTGCTGCCTCCCAGCCCTTCCTCCCAGCTCCGCTTAGGGAAGGTTTCCATGATGTCTCAGTAGATGGTTTGACTCATACAAGCTGTAAATGTCCTGATTTTGGGGAGGGAAAAGGTCTAATGAAGCAGAGACAAGCATGGGAAAGCCCTTCTCCGTGCTGCATGGATATAATAAAAACAAATTTCCAAAAGCCCCGGACAAGCACGGTAAGGCTGTAATGTGGTGTCCTGTTTCCTAATCTCCCCCGTAAGGAAGCAGTGCGTTGAATTTAAAATATCCCTCTGGTAAATGCTAACTATTTAAAGAGTGCTAGGGTCTTAGAAATGCAAAACAAAGATTTGTTGATTAAAAACACATGGTTTGTTCTGGAGGCACGAGTAGCCAGAAAAATCAGTTCTGACAGTATTTTGGCTTTTTCAATCCCACAAGACACGATGGTGATTTATTATAGTGATGTCAGCTGTGGTTGAAAAAAAAAAAAAAGTTCTCTGTGTTGTCTTAATAAAAGAGCTTTACCTTGAAATCATTAAACTCTCAGGCTGTTTATTTGAAGCGATGACTGTGAATGGGAATGGTCCCCTCTAAATCACCCGGCCCGTGTGGGAGCGAATTCCCGCGCGCGGCGCGGTGACAGCCCGGAGCCCGCCTCGCTAATGAGAGGCGTGTGATGGATATGATTAGTGGGGCTTTGAAACCTGGACGGGAGATAAGCACGCCAGGCGAGGAGGGGAGCCCCCACACCACAAAGGGAAGGGGGATTGGAAAGGTAACGGGGTCTATCTGCCTTCTCCTGCCATCCCTGCATCCCCTGGTAGTGCTGGATCTGGCAACTTGACCTGATTTCCCAGCTGTACAGAGCTTTCCCCAGAAACCTCTGGGCATATCAGAGAATCCCAGAAAGTTTTGGTTTGGGTGTCCCTGCTCTGCCAAACCCTGCAGAAAAACGTGTTTGTCCCTATTTCTGAGAGGTGTGTGACACCGTTCCCGGGGAGCAGAGGATCCAGGGTGCTGCAGGATCCCCAGCAGCCCAGCCCTGCTGCTGCAGGCCCTTTCCCTGGTATCTGGCAGCAGTTAAGCACTGAGCAGTATTTACTTCTTGGGTAAACAGTCATAATCTCCCTAACCAGAGTTTATCGCAGAGAAGTGAGTTAAATTCCTCTTGGATAATCCCCGCGTGTTGTGGTTTTCCCAGCAAGAGATTTTGAGATGCCATTCAATGTAAATGGGATGCTCTGGGCTGCAGAGTGATGAAGGCTGGACCTAGGGAGAGGGGTGCAGGTCCCCCTGCTCCAGAGGTTGCTCAGACTGGGGCCAAGTCCCAGCGAGAGATGACCAAGGGCTCCAGCAGAGCTCCGAGAGCTGGGACAGATGACAAGGAGCACTTGGGTCTGCAGCAGAAATTGCTGGAAGGCAAATCCTCACCCAGCCCCTCTCCCTGGGGCCCCTTTCCAGGTGAAAGAGCTGCAGGTGAGACTTGTCTCCAAAGCCAGCAGCCAGTGCCTGTCTGCAGGGTGCCCACCCCGGAGCCAGGTGGGCGCAGGTACCGGTGCCAGAGGCGTGCAAGAGCAGAGCCCTCACCATCCCATCCTCATCACAGCACAGCCTTAAAGCAGGAATTACATTAGAAACTACACAGATGTTGAAAGAAGCCCCTCTTGTTTACTCTGAACCCCCCAGTATCTGGTGTCTGGGATGGAACAGCATCAGCCGAACTCTGACCCTGCTGGAGCGCATGGGAATGTTACCAGGGACGAGATGCTTGGCAGGTACTCACATCTCATCTGTGATCTGCTGCAGCTACAAGACATATATTTTCCCATCAGAGTGATTATTTTTATTTGACTTCTAAGTCGAGCAGGAAGCCAGCGTGGCTCCCATCCATCAGCGCTGCGGCCATTAGAAAATTAACCAAGCTTAATAAACTTCCTGCGCGGCTCACTCCTGCAGCTGCACATCCCCGGGAAAACAAATATATTGACCGGCTCTCCGTGGAAGCACGTCGCTAAGTAAGGCTGGCTGGAAGAGAGGAATGGCCCAGGATGATCCCAGAGTGGCTGTTGCTGCCTGGAAAACAGAGCTGAGGTTTCAGAAACCTCGGAGGGATTCACGGAGCTGCGAGATGCTCCGGCGGGCAGGGGGGATGAGGAATGGGGTTTGCTGGTCGGGTGGTAATTGCTTCATCTCCAGGGAAATGCCAGTCTGCAAAATGGGAGAGGTCCTGCTGACTTCTCCAGGAGCAGGATGAAAAAAGGGGCCTCAGGGTGGAGGTGTGTCCGAGTCCCCAGTGCTGGGAAGCCTGGGAACCATGACCTGGCCTGGGTTTGGCATCGGGATCATCACTTGCAGAAGGATTTAACAGAGCTTTGGCAGGGTACAGGCCTGCACCTGGGCATTGTACTGTTCTGCTATTTTTGGGTGTCTCCTGTGCCTCCCTCAGGGCAGGAGGAGGGAGCCCACACCAGGCACCAGGGACCGCCGGCAGCCCTTCCCTCCTCTCCTCTCTGTGCAGAGCCAGCACATCCCTGCTGGGTGAGGCAGCAACACTGCAGGCTGGGGAGAAGGCAGGGAGTTTGGCAGATGGGAATCAAGAGGAAAGAGCTCACACTCCAGTCTCCTCTGTAATCAAAGGAGATGGGCAAGTTCTAACCAAAGCAGCTGTCATAAATCATCAGCGCCGAGTTTCATTCAGTCATTAGATCCACCTGAAGACACTCTCAGTGCTGCAGACGAGGCTACAGGAGTTTCATGCAATGTGCCACTTCCCAATCAATCTCTTTCCAGCAGGCAGAATGAACTGGCTGCTCACGTCTGTGTGTCTCAAAGAGGAGATGCAATAAAGAAGGGAGTTCAGCCGGGTGCAAGACTGCATCTCCTTCCCTCGGAGTGCCTGGGTGCTGTTTCCAATCTCCTCTTCAAACACCCGTCAAAAAGTTTCAATCAGGGTGTCCAAGTCCCCGGATCTGAGGTGGGGGAATGGGAAGGGATTGTGTCGGAGCTCCACAGGGAAGCCCGTGCTCTGCTCTGCCTTCTGGGAAAATGAACCCAAAACAGGGAAGAAAGTTGAGCAGAGCCCTTGGACAGGTGCTGCAGCCTCAGGAGCACCTGCACCAGCAGGTCCCCATGTTGTCATAACTACAGAGAGCAGCCAGAGAGTGTGGGGGGCCCCCAAAACCCCGAGACCTCATGCTGGGGCTGACCAGGGGCCGAGGGTGTGCTGGGAGCAGGGGGGTCGTCACACCCTTCCTCGCGCGTCTACGAGCAAATTAAAAATTAAATAAATAAATTTGCTAGTTTACAAATAGAACTGTTACTTGTTACTCACAGTATTAACAGTCTCCTTTTATTTTTTTTCCCCCCCCTTTTTTTTTTTTCCAAGGCTGTGAAAGACGTTTGTTTCAGTTGCCAACATCTCTACAGAACTAATGTGGGTGGATTGTGACAGATATAATTTCTCCATCCTACAGTTTCATCAACTTGAGTTCTGTTAAACTATACCCGCTGGGCTTAGCTCCTTTTAAAGTTTCCGCTTTGACAGGTAGATTTATTAGTCTTGAAATTTGTACAAATCAGATGTCACTCGTGGCAACTTGTCAAAATGTCAGTCTGGTGAGGGAGGCATGAAAGGATTTTCTGGAGAGAGACGGGAGGCAGGCTTGAAAGAGCTCGAGCAAGGCAGAAGAAAGGAGCTGGGAGGGATTGCAGCCTGCTTGATCCTGGGGGTTTTACTTTATTAAATATCTAGCGCCATACAGTGGGAGATGCTGCTGGATCCTGCCAGCCAAGGCATCAAGGCTGTCAACATCCGCTGACGGCTCTGCGCGCACCCAGACGCCTTCTGCAGCTTGTTATGGATATTTAGGGCACGGGTGAGGCACGGGGAGGGGAAAGTTCAGCTCGCTTCTAATGCTGCTGCGTTTGAAATGCTCCGTTATCGCCCTAACAAGGCGAGATGCCTCGCGCGGTCTCCGGCTGGGCAAGCGGCAGCTCCGCGTGCCTGTGTCGGGGGAGAGGGGACTTGCCAGCAGCCCCCCTTGCAGTCCAACGGCCTCCAGAGAGCCTCCAGTGTTTGATCTGGCAGGAGGGATCCCAGAAGAGGAGTCCTTGGGCTGCCTTGCACCAGGCAATGGCATTTATCCTTGTATTTTTCCTCGTGGCACTGGCAGCCTGCTTGCGCGAACCGCTGCTCTGGCCTGAGCCCCGCCAGGGTATCCTTGCAACATTTCCTTGGATGTGGATGTGGATATGGATGGGAGTCAGCTGCTGCTCAGGCCCTGATGCTGCCCAGAGCACGGAGTCCTCCAGGGATCCTGGGTGTGAAAAGCCCACGTGGGATTCCACCTGTGAAGCTCAGTCTGCTCGGGTGGCACAACCCAGCCCCTCGACCGCGGTGCTGGGAGCAGGAATGGCATGTGTGTGCCCAGGTATAGGGACACACGTGGCTTAATCAGCCCTGGAAAGCTGCCATTAACAGCCCTGACCTTCCAGCCCTCGGGGGGAGTGATGCACAGCAGCTCCTGAAGGACCACGTGCTGGAAGTGGTGAAGGAAGAGCAGCCATCTCCTTTAACACACCAATAATTTTGACTGAAGCCTTCTCGTGGAATAAATTTAGAGTTGCTGAAATGAAAACTTGCAAGAAGTCTTTTAAAATAAAAAAAAAAGAAAAGCAATTTAAAAAACATTATTTTGATTGCGGGTTCCAAGAAGATCAGGAAAATCTCCACCGAAACCAACATTTTTTCATGAATATTTACACTTTGTTTGAAAAATCTGTTTTGGCTGAAAAGACTTTTGTTGATGTTTGCTTGGCGGGCGATGTCGCTCCCCAGTGACGTGGGGACCCGGAGTGGGGACCTGGAGTGGGGTGGGACTGGTGCTGGCCCCGGTGGGATCCTGGGAGCAGAGCTGGGCAATTCCCCACTGCTCTTTCCTGATGTGCCTCCCCACATACGCCAGAGCCACAAAAGGGGGTGGAAAAGGTCCTGTCCTGTCACCCTTCCTCCTCTGGAGATGCTGGGGTTGATCCCTATCCAGAAGGTTCCAAGCAGAAGACTCATTTCCCTCCCCGAGCTGGGCACAGCTCAGGCAGCACCAGCACCTGGGCCACCCTCTCCCTAACCCAGAGCTCACCCCGTGCTTGTTTCCATTCCACCCTTTACTCCTTGCCCAGTCGAGGTGCAGGATGAAAAGCTGGTGTTTGTCCCTCGGTCCTGAGGCGGGACAGGACGGGATCCAGGCCAGCCCTCCCTGCCATCTGCTTCCTCACTGTTTGTGATTAATGAGTGTTTTGTCAGGCAAAGGGGAGCAGAGAGGCCAGGACATTGTTTCCTGGCCCTGCTATCCACCACGTCCTTGGACAGCAGTGCGTTGCCACTCAGCCCTTGTCCCCCTTATCCCATCCTTTCCTGGGATCAGGAGCTGCTCCAGCACCGTGATCCCACCCCCCCCACACACACCCTCAGCTGCTCTGCCTGTAGGTTTGGGGTTGTTTTCAGCAGGATTCCTGTAACGAGGATGAGACTTCACGTTACAGAGAGGAAAATTAAGCTGAGAGGCTTTGCTTAATTAATTGGTACATAAATGTTTCCCCCTTCAAGCGGCTCAGAGCGATCGTTGCATGAAAAGAGAAGGGGAAAACCCACTTCACACAGGAGGATTTTCTTTCAAAGAAATCACTTTGTGTCACATCCAGCCTTGATTTCCTTTCATGTGGCAAACGAATGGTGGCAGCTTGATTTCCACATCCAGTATCATCCCAGCAGGTACAGCGGGACTGGTGGCTCAGCCCCTCTCCTGGCCAGGGCAGGACCATCCTGGGCAGAAAAACATCCCCTGGACTGGGGCAGGAGGGGCAAGAGGGTCTGTCCATCCATCTAACTGGGTTTTTTCATGTGCTCTGAGTGTCTGCAGAGCAATTTCAGTGCAGGGAAAGGGAGAGGAGAGGGAAAGAGAAGAGGAAAAAAAAAAATGCCTGGCATGAGTTCAGAAAGCTCTCCAGCTCACACATCTGGTTCTTATATTTCAAAGTTAATTAGTCATATTGAGGCTGTCTGAAGATAAATTTATCATCCAGAAAAAACACAAACAGTTTGAAAAATGAAAGGAAGTGAGGTGACATGGCTTGACGTTTAAATAAATCATTTTAACATGATTAAAAAACTTGTCCTCCCTGACACCCGGCGCCGGATACTTTGTAAAGACTTTTTGACAAAGACAAGCCCCTGTTTGGTACACAAAGCCTCTGCCACTCAACTGCACACACTAATCTTTGGCCAATTCCTTCTGCCAGTGACTACTGGGGGCTGCAGGGCTGGAGCAGCCGGAGAGGGGGGTCCTGGATGGCCAGAGGGGCTGGGGGGTCCAGCTCAGCAGGACGTGATGGGGATGGAAATAGAAAACGGGACTTGCACGCTGTCTGCTGGCAAAACCAAGGACACCAGAAGCACAGAGCTCACACCAGTGAGCCCTCCCAGCTTGGGGTGCACCTGGAGACGGGGCTTGGCCCCTGGTAAGAAGCAGGGACACCCCAGGGCATCACCTGGTTGTGTTCACCCCGTCAGTGCACAGGCAGGGCTGATCCCACACCACCCACAAGTTCTCTCCCATCAGCAATCCCGCCTTCCCAGCTTTCCTAATGGGATAACGAGGTGCTGGTTCTGCTGCTGCAGTCTTGTCATCCCACTAATTCTCACCCAGGCACGCTGGGGAAGTGTCACTGCGTGTCCCCGCTAATTCCACCCAAAAGTCTTGTTAAATCAGAGGCTTCAGTTTTACATCCACGTTATCAAATTTCCTCCTCTCTGGCTTGAGTGATGGAAGGTTTGTGATTAAATGAAACGCTCTCCCTGTACATCAGCTGCAGAACAGCCCTGTGTGGCTGCTTGACAATGTGTCTGTGGGCTGAACATCAATCAATATTAGGGGAAATCAGCATCTCGGATGACCCAGAGGAAGAGCTCAGCTGGTTTTGCTGTGGATTCACCTGCTCTGCCGGATGCTTTCAAGGGATATTTAAGTTTTACCAATCCCTGCTGAATTTCTGATATTTTTGCTTTCCCAGGTCCAACCCCATCCCTCAGAAGTCATTCAGGGTTTTTTCTCCTGACCATGGCCTTGCTGCTGTGGCTCTAGGAATGCTTGCAGAGGTCTTGGGGCTTCCTGGTCTCTTAAAAATATGCAAAATGAGGACCCAGTGGAGCAGGGATGAGCTAGAACAGCAGCAGACAGACAGGGAGACAGCAGAGCTCCGAAAGCCATCGCCTGCCTGGAGCCGAGGAAGTTCAAGAAGGTGGGAAGATTCACATCTTGTAACAAGAAAAGAGCTCTCCCGGGCATGAAGGAAGCAAAGTGACATAAAAAGCATGGAATGAAAATAAATAAATAAAAAAAGTGACGCCTAATGGATAAAATGAATATTCAAGTTGTTTCCAGGGAAGAATCTCTGACTTTGGTGCTGGTTACAGTTACAAGGTTTGTGCGTTTTCTTGCTGTCAAAGCCTTCACCGTAATTGTCCAAAAGTTCCTTGATTATTTCTAACAAAACTGTCAGCTGCCTTTGAAGTATCAGAACAGTCTCATCACATCTTATTAAATAGTAAACATCATTTGCAAGCGCGCAGGAGATACAGACGCGGCGTCAGGCGCGTCGGCGAAGTGGGTCGGCGAGGTTTGCAGGCAGGCACCGCTCCCCAGCCCGGGGGGTCCCACCGTGGCACCATCCTGGGGTGCTGTGACAGCACCCAAAGCAGAGGGATGGGCTCTGGGAGCTCGGGTTGCCCTTTCTGAGGAGCAGGGAGCAGGGCAGTGCCCACCCAGCGGAGCCAGGGATGCCGCGCGCTGGGGACGGCGGCTCTGGGGACACAGTTCACACCCCAGCCCTCCCCTTTGGAGATGGCTGGAGAAACCCTCCCCGTCAGCATTTTGAACTGCATTTGGAAGGAATTACTTGATTTGAAAAGGAAAGGATGCTCTGGATCCAGCCTAACGCTTCCATGCAGTTTCTTAAAGCCAAATCCAGAGCAACTCGTTTCATGTGTTGGAGTGTCTTTCGAGAGCCGAAGCTTTCATAGGAGAGTAATTGTGCAATTAGCTATGAATGAGTAAAAATTCATTCTAATTACTTGCAGGTGTGACACATTTTATGCCTAAAGGCAAGGAGGGGATTCACAGTGTCCCATCAGTGTCTGCCTTTGGATAGACGGGAACACACTCAGCTCTCCATCCCATCCTTGTGGAAGCCATCACTGCAGAGACAGTGTGAACAGAGCCCGAGGAAATGCTTGGGTGGGGAGCCAGGAATGGGTGTCCCTTTGCAAACCTGCCCTGAGCTGATTGATGCAGGCTGCTGGCTGGGGCAAACTGGTGAACCCCCAGTACCACCCAGTGCCTTCGAGCAGCAGCAAAGGCTGCGGTTCAGACTGACTCAGCACCACAGCTAACACTGCTGGCTGGAGAGGAAAATCCAGGTGGATCCTATTGTGCCTGGTGCATCATTAAAACCCCTGGAAATCGCGCCATAAAGCCTGCAAGATTTCTAGCTCTAATTCCAGATCAAAGAGGCTTTGGGAAGGAGCATCCCAGGTTTGAATGCTTATCTCAGCCAGACCCCGCGAGCTTTTGAAGTTGCCCCATCAGTCACTAATCAAAGATCTCCTTTTAGATGGGGAAATCAAATCCCTTTCAGCAGGACCTGTGGTTATCAGTTTCTAAACATCACTTGTCTTTTGAATGACCTTCTTTTTGTGAGCTGACCCTGGAGCAGGAAAACCCTGTGAGAGAACCGGCCCTGGAGTTTGCAGAGCATTGGCACACACATAGCTGGGCTTTCAGGATGTTCAAATCAGTAAAGAATGTGTGTGTGGAAGCAATAAAACCCTTTAGAGGTAAATAAATACTCGCAGTAGTCCCTGGTTAACACGTTGCAATTGCCTTCAACAGCAAGTACTAACAAAGAGCCAGCGTTCCCAGTCAAAAGGGGAATTCAGAAAAGGGAACTATTAGGCTCTGCTTTTCCTCATCACAGACAAACCACGCTGGGAAGACAGTACAGCTTCAGAGGATCAAGTTCTTAAAGACAAAGCATTTTGCCCCTCGTGGCACCAGGAAAGGCTGCAGGACTCAGCGGTGCAGGAGCAGGGAAGGGGCAACCCCAGGAGCTGCCGCCTCCCTACAGCCAGCCTGGCCCCTGTCCCGTGGGTAAAACTGAGTGACAAATGCCAAACAGAACTAAGGAGCTCCCTAAATCTTGTTTGAACCCTGTTACCCTTTTGGCATCCAAACTTTCAGGAAATGTGCCTCATGCTGTTCGGATCCCTCCAGGATTCAGCAGCACAAACGTGCGGCAGAGCGCCGCTCCTTCCCGTGCCTGCCACCAGGAACATTCTCTGGCCTCAGTGACGGTGATCCCACCGTGCCTGGGCGATCCCTCCCTGCAACCACGCCGTGCAGAGATCAGATGACGTGTTTCTCCTTTCAGCCAGCTCCTGGACGGGAATTTTTACACCTTGAAAGCCGATGTGGAACATGAGCGGAGCCGCAGCCCATCTGAGCCCCCGGCGCAGCACGAGCCTGTCCCCTGCCATGAGGCTGGGCCTGCTCTCTGCCTCTCAGGTTCGTGACCCACTATTTTGGTCTCCCCCTCTATTTTTGGGAGCTGCCTCATGGTCCCACGTTATTCCCTGTAACCGGATTCTTCACGTCCCCTGTCTCGATGGCTCCACGCTCACGGCGAACCTCCAGGATCCTGCAAGGAATGGCTGGCAGCAACACAGAGGGGCTGGAAATCAGGCAGAGGGACCCCCTCTGGTTGCTGAGCAGTGACATGTGAGACTGGAAGGAGACAGGAGCATCTGGGCACCCTCAGCAGCTCTGGGGTCCAACACTCCATATATATCCCTGCTGCTTCCCAAAGCCAAGGGAGTCCTTCTGGAGACACTTATGCCCCACACAGGTGCCTTTCGTGACACCCCACACACTCAGAGAGGCAAGGGAAGAATAAAACCCCCAAAACCATGATGTGTTTGAGCTCTACTGGGGTTTAAGGGACCCTCTGCAAGAGCTGCCGAGGGCAGAGGACAATCCCTTCCCAGGAACGACTGTCCTTGTGACCCCATCCCTGCTGCTGGGGGGACACTGGTGCCCCTCACCTCTGGTGGCATTTCACTGCAGGCTGGTGAACCACCTCCTTCTCAGGAACACAAATGGAGCCAAAGGAAAAGCGAAGCCGTGGTGGATAGCGAGGCCTGTGGGTCACCAGCACCTCGACAGCACGGCTTTTATTGGGTTATACCTGATTTCTACACCGGCTGGGGCAACTCCGCGTAATTAAAAATAAACTCCCTCGTAAAACCCAGACAAACGGTGTCGCTGTCCCAGGCAGCCCCAGCCCCAGGGCAAGGCTCCCTGGCTGGGGTGAAGCCCAACTCCCAGGACCCCTTTGAAAGCTCCGAGGCTGAGCGCAGGAGACGGGAAGGTGCTGAACACCGAAACCGCCGCTGCCAAAAACTAGAGTGCTTTTTTAATAAGGGCTCAAACAAACCAATAAAAAAAACCCAAACCATCAGCAGGGCAAATTTCATTCCAGCTGGGAGCTGGATTCCCATTAAAAGAAAGTGCCAGCAGGCCCTTTAGCTCCAATGGCACTACCAGACACAGCTATAATTACGAGCTCTCGGTTGCTGCATGAGAGCTGTTATGAATTTCGGTGGGCAGAGGGGCACAGAGGAACAGTAAATCACCCAAACAAAAGGTATGGGCAGCAGGGAGCAGGTTCTGGCCTTAACCAAGCCCTGTTGTAAAGAGCTTAAATTATGAACATGTGCCATAGTTAAACCAGGATCTGCAAACTGGGAGTTAATTGTCCCCCAGGAGCCCAAGCATCTCTGCAGGCGCGGGAGAAGTCAGGCTGGTCCTTTGTCCCTGGGAATCCCAGTGCTCCCAGTCCATTTGGAGAAGTGGAAAGACCAGCCACTTCCTCGCCCCTTGTCCCCAGGTCTCCACAGCCGGGATCATCCTGCCCGGGGAGACGCAGCCTGAGCAAACAGCGGCACTGCCCCAGGACACCGGGAGAATTCCAACGCTTGCCAAGGTGGTGCCTTCCCCCTCCCCCTGATGGATCTTCCTCCTCGGAGAGATTTGTCTGCAGAGCACAACTTCTGTGCACCTTGAGAAAGTCAGCGCTCTGCCCCAGACAGCTGCAGGATTAATGTCCCAGAGCGGGGAGCGAGGAGGGAGAGCGTGTGAGTGAGGAAGCAAAGTCTGCTCCAAACCACATCAGTAAAATGAGAAAGCCAAAGATTGCGCCATAAATAAGGACCAGTTGACACTTCTTAAATTCATAGCTTTAGCACACAGCAAAGTGTCTCCTTTTTATCAGGAATTTGTTGACAAGGGTTGCAAAAAGATCTACAAATAATACTGAGTGGGGCTATGAAAATGTATTTGTGGAACATTTCAGTATCAGGGATCACCATTATATCGGAAGAATTCATCTTCCTGGAACATTTTATTAGTATCTAGATTTTATAGCTGCTCCCTTTTAATTTTTTTTTAAATTTATTATTTTTTTTTCATTCCTCCAGCAAATATAGCATTGGCTGAGAAGAGGGGGGACCAGCATCCTGCACCTCTCCACGCTGCCTCTCTGATTTATTCCCTGCATTTCCAGCACAGCAGCGGCCATCAGGGGTTCAAGCCTTTCCAGGTTCCTGTTCTTGAGGCTGCTTTTCCCCAGGGGCTTTCTGGATGACCTTGGTGTCCTCTCAGCCCTGCTGGCTGCTTAGAGCCCACCAGAGCCAGGCTGGGGACCAAGGACTGCATGAACCCCTTCAAGCAAACAGCCATGGCACCCCAAGGCTGCACTTCCAGGGTCTGCAAAGGCACCCAAGACTCAAGGAAAAGCTCATCCAGGCTCTGCCAAGCCCCCAGACCTGCTCACCCACTCTCTGTGCCCCCGGGGTGCCCGTCCCACCCTGTGCTGCAGCTCCAGCCGGCTCGGCAGAAGCGATAATAAATCCCCGGCAGTGGCATTACAGACAGTCATAAATAACGCCTCGCTCGGCGGTGCCGGCACTTTCCATTAGGGCTGTCTGGATGGGGCTGTTGATACCCCCAGTCTGCGCCGGGGCCCGGCCGTAAAATTTATCAGCGCGCTTTCCTCACCCCATAAATCATCCCAGCTGGGAGCCAGGTGGCAGATAAGGCCTTAAAAACGAGCGGGGGGACAGCAGGCAGCTCCTCCGGAGTAGGGCATGGGGAGAAGGGCACCTCTGCTTTCCGGAGGCTCTCAGAGATGGGAAGATCTGCTCCCCTCGGCAGGGTCTGTCCTGGCTGGGAGCTGGAGCAAAAGGCCATTTCGTGGTCTTCCAGAATCCCCACCAGCAGCTCAGGAGCAGGAATTACCCCCCTAATGAGAAATGTCATTCTCTCACTCTTGCTGGGGCTGTGATTGGCAGCCAAGAGCTCCAGTAACGGGTTAACCACGAGCCAATGGAGCCATGTGGCTGTGCAGGAAAGAGCAATTCCAGGAATTCTGTGCTACCTAGATAGAGGCCTGTCTTGGAGACTCTGCCACAGTGAACTCTTGGGAACACATTAAATTAAGTGTCCTAAATTCGCCTAACTATGCATTTAATTTGGCAGTAATAGGACACTCTCTGTGTAATAGCAGAGTTGCTGTGCAATGGAAGAGGAGCTGCATATTAATATTTTGATTATTAAGGACATGTGTATTGGAGGCTTGATAACTATGTAATATATTATTGCTTAATTGCTCAGACTCTTAAGTATGTTTTCATAATTAGCTGCTATTTAGTTAACGTAAATATCCAGCTTATTAAATATAGAAATGCATTTCTGCTGGAACAGTTATTTGCATGAGAAGAAACCACACAAGCGGAGCCCTGGGCTGGTGCCTGCCCTGGGAGCTGGGCAGAGGGTGGGAGGGCAGGGATTCCCTCTGGGGGACTCTCTGGTGGCCCTGGGGCCACTTAAACTGCCAGGACAAAAAGGCTGTTTTGCCACAGAGCTCATCCCAGGCACTCCAAACTTCCCAGTCCTTGCTGGAGGTGATGGGAGCCTGAGTCCAAGCCATGGCTTTGTCTGGTTCCTCTCAAGCAGAGCCAACCCCCTCACCTGGGCTGATGTTGATGTGTTCCTTGAACGCCTCTGGGGATGGGGAACCCCCCCATGACCACCCTTCCCATGGAGAAATTCCTCCTGATGAAGGAGGAAGCTGAAACAGTCCAAAGGGCTTTGAGCTTGTTTTTCCAGCTTGCAGATTTTGGGCAGGTTTCTTGTTTTGGCTCCTAAACGCCACGTTTTGTTGCGTTCATCGTCCCACTGCCTCCTAACGGGGAGGAAGGTGAGCGAGCGAACAACTTCGCCAACCTGTTTATTTGAGCGTCTTTTAAAAGAGCTTTAGCATGTGCAGGGAAAGAAAAAGCCCCCGGTGCCAGCAATTCCTCCAGGAGCAAGCCTGATAGGAACACAAAAGCGCTCAGGCTTCCAAAGTGTAACCAATATTTGCACATCGGAGTGACGAATCCTCCGCTCTGCGCCACAGAACAATGGGCACAACAGCGGAGTGCATTAATGCAGAGCGGGCCTGGCTGGTGCCGTGGGTGTGTGACACGTAAACAAGGCGAGGAGGAGGGGGTTTATCTACCTGGGTAACTCTCGGCCCGAGCAGCGGGTTACAAATGCGCTCAGAAAATGCTGACCCAGGGCTGCTCCTGCACCTCCTGCGCCGGATTGGCACATGATTTGCAGCACTGCGGGAGTTCTATAGCTGACCTCATTAGCAGTGCATTTCCTGGCTTGTTAGCATCATATTTGTATAATTTACGGCACCTTCGTTTTTATGGAATGTGTTCCTTGTAGAGTGTAATGGCAGCAATATATTTAACCTCTCCTATTTAGGAATGCTGTTGCTGAAGGCAGCCTGGAGATATAAAAGGTTGTGGGTTTTTTTTTTCCCATCCCTTCTTTCTCTCCTGCACGAGTATTTTTTTTCCCCACCCGGCTGCTACATACCCAAATATACGTGTGACTGCAAAGCGTTCATAAAAGGCAACGTGAAGCCGTGCTCAGGAAACCGCAGCTTTTCAGGAGCCTTCCCAAGGTCAAGCCCCTAAATCAGTGCAGTGTCATCTTTCCAAAGCCATTACTCAGCTGCTGGAAGAGGGACGGGGATTGCAGCAGCAGAAAGAGAGGACGGCTCTGCGGCGAAGGCGGCACGTGGAGGTGGGATGGCTCCAGGCTCAGCTCCTTGGCCAACCTTGGCCAACTGGGGGACAAGGTGACCCAGTTTCACACGGGAGATGCTGCTTTGCTGCTCCAGGGGTCTGGTGTGATGGGAATCTCTGCATGCTGGTGTCAGAACCTCAAAGCAGAGGGAGGGGGCTGCTCACCTCTGAGGTTTGTGAGCCAGGCTGGGACCACTGTCCCCCTCCTCCAGCCTGGCTGAGCTGCTCCCTGGGACAGGAGTGTGTCACAAACTGGACACAAAGGACCAGCCTTTGTCAGCCTGTGCCTCCCACACCCTCTGGAGCCCAGCACGAGCGCCGGGGTTTGCCAGAGGGAAGCTCTGTGCCACAGCCGGCCCCATTTTTAGCACAGAGCCTTTAGGAATACGATCCTATTTCTGTTCCAGGCATCACAGTTGTTTTGTTGCTGTCTGGCAAATTAGAGCATTGATTTTTGTGAGCACAAGGAGGAGATGAGAAGGTGACCTGGAGAGACACCCCCCCCTCAAGTGACACCGAGCTAAACAGGACCCTGCCCAGCTCCATTCTGGACCAAACAGCCCAAAAAACTGGGAACCAGCCAGGCCTGTGGTGCTCTCCAGCTGGAAGCACAGAGGTTGTTGCCACTGTCATCACATCCCCACCTGCAGAGGGGTTTGCTGATGGTGTCAAACATGGTGTGGAGCAGGGTTCTGGGCTGGGGGTGCTGCTGGGGGTGCCTGCGATGCAGGTTCTGACACGAACACAGGGGTGTTTCCCTGAGAGCCGGAGGAATGAGGCACCCAAAATGCTGGAGAACCCTCTGGGGCATGAGTTAATGCCAGGTTCTCTCGGGGCTCACCCATCACACCACCACGCTGGCAACACTTGAAAGCGAGCGCCTGTGACTAAGCAGTCCCTGTGCTGGGTTAAACCCGTCCTTAGTGCTGGCCCTGCCTGCAGATCCGAGTGGGCTGGGACACAGAGTCAGCAAATGGGAGAGAAAATGGCTTTCCCCAGGGCTGCTCCAGGGTGGGGACTCCAGGGTGATGCGGGCTGGGATACATGCCTTGTTCCTCCCATGGAGACTGACTTGTCCTCCTGCACCACCTGAGCTTCAAGAAGACACCAGACTAAGCCCATTTCTGCCACTCCTTTGCTCCGATAATTTCTGGAGACCCTGGGAAGAGATTTAAGGAGACTATGGACTCATCAGGCAGAAAATGCCATCACATGTCCCACTGTATTTGCTATGTCTGGCACCATTCCCTGTGGGAAGTGGACTGAGAACACACAAACTCGTGTCATGCAGGTGACTGAGGAAACCCTGGAGGAAAATTCAGAGCAGCTCAGCAGAGCTAAAAGGTCCCCAAAGCCACTCTCTCCTCCCTGTCCCTTGTTCTTGATTAATTCCTCTGCACCCCCTGGGGCTGTATTTCCAAATAAGCATCATTCCAGTATTATGGGATAATTGCTGACCAGATGGGCACGGTGGCTGCTCCCCTGCCCAAGCCTTGTCGCCGCAGTCAGCTCCAAATCCCACCCTCAAATCCCCCTGCTCAAACTGCCGGTCTGAAGAGGATGAAGTGAGAATTAAGCAGCTTTTCCTCAGGAGATGGAGCCCTCCAAGCCTGGATAGCTCGTCCCTCCGGTGCAGGAGCCATTCGCAAGGTTAAGAAGGGCCTGCGGCTCTCGCCGCGGCCAAGCGCATCCTCCATCTGCTCCCACAGAGCCTGGCGGGAGCTGTTCCTTGCTTTCTGCCTTCCCTGAAGTCACAGAGTCGCTCCTGACGCAGCTCTCTCTCTGTTATGGGATGAGACAACTGCTCTAGGTCAGTGCAGGCACACTGTGGTGGCACATGTGATCCCAGAGGATCCCAGTCCCCGGACGGGACCGAGCGCCTGGGAAGGTGTGGGAGTCCCTCCACCTCACCTTGCTGCTTTCTGGCAGCCCTTCCACCTGCCTTTCTCCATCGGGGTTTCAAAATCCAGGATCCCACCTTGGGGGCAAGGGGAGCCCCAGGAATGTGCCCTGGGGACCGAGTGCTGCAGCTGGCAGAGCCTCCTGCCTCCACTCCCCCCCAGTTTGCTTAAGCCTTAAACCAAGGCTGGGATCCCTTACAGCTGGGTTTGAATAGAACCTGTCTCATTAAGTGGCTCCATACCTGCTTCTTGTCTCAACATCCCATTTTCATGCTGCTCAGGGTACCTGGTGGTGATGAATTCCATGGGTTAGCCAACAGCTGCATGAAAATACATCTTTTTGTGATGCTTTTCAGCCTGTTTGCACCTGACATGGCTCTTGTGCTGTGACAGCAGTTCCAGATTACTCGCCTTCTCCCTCCATTTAGATTCGCTCGGCTCGCTTTCCTCTCCTGCTTAAGCCCATCCTAATTCCATTCAGGACCAAGCTGAGGAGCCAGGAGGATCAAAAATGACTTTCTGCTGGCAGAGGGGGAAATTCGGCTTCAGCTGCTCCCACGGCTGCTCACGGGCTCACATGTGGAGAACCTAAAAGGGTTCATGTGGACCCACGAGGGGCAGATTTGTGCAGACCCACGAGGGGTGTAGAGGAGAGCTTCTGAGGGGCTGGGCACCCCATCACCACTCCCATCAGCTCCTACCTGTGGTCAGCACACCGTGGGGAGCAAATAAGGGAGTATCAACCCGGCTGCGTGCGGCAGAGCCCACTGCCAGCACCCCTGAGCCCCCTCCTCCCTGCAGCAGCCCCCAGTGCTCCCAGCACGGGGATCCCAGCGGGGCACTGGGTCGGGAAGGGCGTCGTGCCAGCAGCAAGGACCCAGGGAACGCTCCTCTGCACGTCCTGGCTGGCAAATGGCTCCGCAGCAGCCCCGGGAGCGCGTGGCAGCCCCGGTAATGTCTCCATGGCTTCTTGTTAGCTGCACTCTAAGCAGGAAAGTGACTGGCCCTGACAATATAATTTACATTGCTGTATAAAACTATCTGTGGAAGCCAAGCTAATTTGTGCCAGATTAGGCTATTTGTCTCAGCCACTGTCTAACGGCACAATCTATCAGAGGGCTGTTTTCAAATATCGCTTTTCAAGCGTGCCCTTGAGAGGCGGGAATTGATTGGGATCTTAGAAAGCAAAATTACAGCAATAACTTAAAAGAAACAATAATTACTGAATCATACCAGTGTCAGCACTCTGCAAAACACGAAATAGCCATCAAACCCCAATCCAATATATTCTGAAGCAAATTTATTGAATGGAAAAAGCAGTTGAGTGAGGCTTTTTTTCTCCCGGTTCCCCTCGCCCCCTCTCTCTCCCTGTACATATGGTTATCTCCAAACCGCAAGTGAATGAGTCGATAATTCTTGTCATTGACTGCTCCATTTTCAGAGAGTCAAGAAAAGATCCATTAGCTACCTCCCGACTCGGTGTCTTTCCCCTTCCCCTCCAGTCATTTGCCAGTCTGCGCTCCTCAGGCAAACAAACATATATAACTAATCATCTGTTAAAACGCCGAGGCCCCTAATAAATCTCTGCAGCTGAAATACTTTAATGGGTAATTAATTGATCCTGTTCCAGAGGAGTAATAAGATAATAAATTAGACAATATTTCACTCAGTTGTGTCAGTGTACTGCTAATGGTGCTGGAGGGCTAAGCCGAAGGATAATAAATTAGCCAGAAATTAACTGCTAAGAGCTTTCTGCAGAGAAATGGGCTGACAGCGAGGGGCTGTGATTCAGGGCCCCGCTGCCATCCCCAGCACGGTTATTTATTTTTTGGTGCTTGCAAACATCTCCTCTGGCTGGGGCTGGCTGGGGGCGGTGGCAGAGGGGACAGTGAGGGGCACAGGACCCCCGGCTCTGGGCAGCCACCGCGCCCCCGGCACCGCCGAGCGGCAGATTTATCGCAGTCTGGGCGCGCTGCATGTAGGTAAATTACTTTTGTGCTGACTATAAAGACTGTCTCCCAGGCAAGTTATTACCCATCCAGCAAACAAAAAGGAAATATTTTCTAGTGCATCTGTCATATTTCACGGGGAGGTTTGGCAGAGGCATCAGGGAAGATGACACCGGGGGACTGCTCCTGCGCGGTGCGGAGCGGCACAGCCCCGCTGAAGGCTGGTCCTTCCCTCAGCTCTCCTTAGCAGAAGTTTAAGAGCCTTTTAAGCCTGGCCCACACACAGGTCATGTCTGCAGCAGGGGTTGTTGTGTGGCCTTGGCTTTGATCGTGGCAGACACAGCCAGGCTGGAGCGATGCCAGAGGGAGGGGGGAGGCAAAGGTGGGCTTGAGGGAGCCAAAGGTCTCCCACATCACATTAGATCGGGGCTGGCAGGGTTGGGCCATCTCAGGAAGACCAAAGACAAGCTAAAGGTGGCTTTAAAAAGCCATAGACCCAATGACCATCTCAGAAACCTGGGCTGGGGCAGCAGTGGGAACAAACCCTCACGTGCATCGGGCCCAGGGATCAGCAAGAAGATGGAAGTCACGTTCCAGAGGCACTGGGGGAGATGTGGGTCGGGGAAAGGATGGGCTGAGAAATGCCATGGGGAGCTCCCCGCTGCAGGGGGATCCTGCAGATGCTCCACAGCGTCTTGCATCCCGATACAGTGGCAGTTCCTGCCTCCTGCCACATCCCACAGGAGCTGGGAAAGTCGAGAGGCTCAGCAGAGCCACCACAGCCAAGCCCTTCTCCTTGTGTTTGCCCTCTCCCGCTCCCCTGTTCTCCTTCCCGCTGCCTTTGCTTCCTGAGAGGAGGTGAAGAGAGTGATAATCAGCCAGGGCACCAGGAGAGCTCATGGACGAGATTAAAAGCAAATCAAAGAAGAAAAATTGTGGCATGGTTTATGTCTTCCTAATTAAAACCCCGCCAGTCTCCCTTCCCTCCCCCCCCTTTCCCAGCTAATGTTACACTAACGAGCTGAGTTTAGTGGCATTTATGTAGATAAAAGTCCTGATGATTGATCTCAATGGCTTGTTAAAATTAGTTTCAGTCCACCATATTGATTTAATTCCATTGCTTGAAAGTGCTAATTAATAATGATAATAAAAGTGTCTGGGCTCATTATTATCAGGAGGCAGGTTGGGAAGGGGATGAGGGGCACAGCAGCTGGTGCATCACTCACTCCTCCTGAAAACGGCCTTTGGAGAGGTGGTGTGGAGTGGAAAGGAAACCAGGAGAGAGAGTGGGGCAGGGGAGGGGCAGGAGAGGGGCAGGGAGGTGTGGGTTTGCCCTCAGCCAGGGCCAGGGAACTCTGCAGGGGGATTTTGGGGAATGACAGTGACTTTGTGACACTGTGGGAACCAAAGACACCAGGGGACAATTCCCAATCCACTCCCAGAACCTCCACCTTGGGGACACAAGTGTTGACAGGCAGGGGACCACCATATATTTGGCATGTCACCCCCTGAGGCTTTAACCTCAGTGCCCACCCCATGCTCTGCTCCCTGAAGGACCCCCCTGACCCCCTGAGCTGGGTCTGCTCCCAGACCACCCCCCAACGAGGCTCCTGTTTGACCTCTTCATGTTTCCCAAAGCGTTTTGCACTCAGATCTTTCCCTTTGGAGCCGGGTCCTTGTCCCAAGCGTGGTGGGAACAGCCCTAACTGGGGAATTTGCTGCTGGCAAAGTGGTGCTCCTGCTCTCCTGCAGGTACCTGTTGTCTCCAGCTCCTCAAGCCCCTTTCCCAGGGGAAACCAATTAGTGTAATTAATATATTTATGCAACCCTTCAAAGCCCTAATCACGGACAGCTGCAGACAAAACTTTTAACAGTGGCAGTCACCTCTTCCCGGGGCTCAGTGCTGGGATTTCACTGCTCCACCTCTGCTCTTGGATACCACCATCCCCACCATTCCCTCCCAGCACACTGGTGCTGAGCAAAGTCAGCCCTTCTCCCCCCCCCCACTCCTTGCCCCTTCTTCCTCTCATTTCATTCCCTTTTATTTTTAAAATTTCTCTCTGTCTTTCTCATCCATCATTTTCTCATTCCCTCTCTCCCATCCACAGCGAGCCGGCTAATGGAGTCTGCAGTAATTCAGTCCTCCTCGACAGGGGCTGTAATTTCAATAAATAATTACAGGACTTGATTTCATCTCCCTCTTTCCTGAAATGTGACCGCACAAACTCGTCCCAGGGGGCTGGGTGGTTCAGGGGCTCCAGGGTGGGGCTCCAGGGTGACCCCTGGGGCTGCAGGGCACGGACCCCACTCTTCTCTGGGGTCACTGACTCTGCTTTTCGGGTTCCCAGAGCCTGTGCCACGGGTGGTTTTGGGGATGCTTTGGCATCCAAGCAGCAACTGTTGTGTCCTAGGGGTGAGAATTCTATTCCCTGTCCATGGGGGTGTTTCCCAGCTGTGCCACTGCCCATCCTCCTGCCCTGGGGGGGTTTCCAGAGTGGATCCCACCACCCTCCAGAGGGACAGAACACAGGGAATGGAGTGACTGACCCAACCCTGACCGTGGCAAAGACAGACCCAAGGCCAGCCAAGGCCCATAATTCCCCGGACTCTGCAGCACTGAGCCCGTCAATAGCCATTTCCAGTGCCTTTGGTCTTGGCTGAAAACAAAGTGAAGGTCCCCGAGTTCTCCTATAAATGGTAATGATAACACAATTATCATGCAAAACAAAAATTAAGTTTAATGGTGCAAAGCCAGGGTGTACTGCGGAGGTAATTCATATTAATTATGTTTGGATTAAAAGCTTATTTCTTTTGTTAGCATCTGCAAGTAGGAACTTAGCAGTAAAAAAAAAAAAAAAAGCCGCATATAATTACTGCATCTCATGGAGGAGCAGTGTCGAACTTAATGGAGCATCCCCGCTCTCTCCGGGCCCCCGACGAGCCGCAATATTTCACATTTTATGAAATACAGAAGAAATAAATTACGGGGTTTAATGATAAGCGTTACTTGGGCTCGTGACGCAGCCTGATTGGCCACCCAAAGCGCTCAGGACTGCAGGTTGGGGTGGGCAGAGCACCCCTAAACAGGGGTGATGCACACAAACCAGACTGGGACTGGTCTGGGGGGCTTCAGCTTTTACATATAAAACTGAAATGACCTTTTTTTACAGCCTTACCTTCTCTTTTTTTTGTTTTTTAAACCAGAAAACCTCCAGCTCTGCCCCACCCCCCCATCCCAGGCTGGCCCTGTGTCCTGGCAGACCACGGACGGGTTTCCAGAGGAAAGTGGGAGGTTGATTCAGGGCTTCAGGTGTGTTTCAACCAAAGGTTTTGTATTTTTCCCATTTCCCAGCCATCCCAGGAGCTGCCAATCGCTGCCCCCGCTGCCCCACGAGGGGTTTAAGTCGCATCGACGCCGCCATTAGTATTATCTGGTTATTGATCCACAAATTAAAAACTCTATAGCTTAATGCCTTAAGGTCTTACTCTGACAGACCATTAGGGCACCCACGAAACTCCCGCAGGCAGGACCCTTCGGAGTCAGCCCTGGCAGGATGGGGGGACCTGGAGGGAGGAGAGGGCTGGCTCCTTTGGTCCCAGTGCTTTAAATTCAGGGTTATCACTGTCTTTGAACCTCCATATGTCAAGCACTGCCATATCTGACACAATTAGTGCAACATCTCACCGTGACACGGACACTGGGGCATTCCCAGGGAAGGGCTTTCTCTCTTTACACCTCCCTAGTTTGCCTTCTCTCATCATCTCTTCCTGCCCACCAAGTTGACTGAAAATCCCTGCTCTGTCTCACTAGAGGGACATCTGTGAGCTCATTTCACCTGGTCACCATCCCAGCGCTCCAAAAGCCCAAGGAATCCATGGCCTGGCTGGAGGAATGATGGGGCAGAGGTGGGTGAGGCAGGTCAGGACCCCTGGGGGGGTCCCACATCAGAGAATCAAACCAGGGCCAAATCCCTGGGACCTTCTGCACTTGGGGGGGAACTGGGAATGGGCAAACAGATCTGTGTGTGTACACACACACACACACACACAGAGCAGATTCCATAAATCAGCACTATTCCTGGCTTGGTTTTTTTTTGGCTGGGTTTTTTTTGACACAATAAATCTTTTTCTTGTGGGTTTTTTGTTGGGTTGGGTTTTTTTTTTTGAACTCGTGGTAGCGATTGCATCATCTCCCCTCGCTTCCTTCCCCACCCCGCCCCTGGAACAGCACAGATTAAGATAAAGTGATAGTGCTGTGTCAAAGAGTGCTTTACTGCCACACTTGGGATAGAAGAGGAGAGGTTAATTTATCATCACTGGGGAGAACTGACAGAAGAGAGATATACTACCGAAGGGGGATTTAGCACAGGGCCAAGAAACTTCACACTATTTTTACCATCTGTCACATGCTCTAATAAAGCAGGACAAAATATGAAGAAAGGAAAAATGAACTATCAAACACTGATGTAATGCAGCCCATAAATCTAATTTAATTACTTTGCATGGAGACAGGTCCTCGAGTCCGTGTGAATATACTGGATTTTCTTGGCAACTTAACAACTAAGTGTTTTAATAACATCACGCTATAATTTATTCTGCTTGAAACACAAAACCTCTTTTGTGCAAGTTTCTTTGTGTGTGTGTGTGTGTGTGTGTGTGTGAGAACTGCTAATTTTTCCTGCTAATGTCAAAACTGGCATAAATTCACATGTGAACTTGAAGCCTGACTGTGAAAAGAGGCGGAGGGGAGCGAAGGCCTTTTCTGGTGGTTGGGGTTGGTGTGTGCACACACCAGGAGCTGGGGCTGCTCCTGGCTCAGGTGGACAGAGCTGTCTGGGCAATCCCATCTCAGTGCCCTGACAGCACAGGGAGGGGAGGAAGAGCTGGCCCAAAACAAAAATAGAGGAACCACAGGACGACAAAAAGGCTGGTTGTGCCCGAGGAAGAAGAAGAGGAGGATGAAGGGTTGGAAGAAGAAGAGGAGGATGAAGGGCTGGAAGAAGAAGAGGAGGATGAAGGCCTGGAGCAGCACTGCCCGGGCCGAGGGGCTCCAGGAACCCACGGGATGGGGACAAATCAACACGAGGAGAATTATTATTCAATATGTGTTCCCTGTGAATCCGGATGCAGTTACAGAAATTATTGCTAATAATGAAAGCTATATATCAAAGGTTATAAAATTCCTGTGTGCTGGGACACAATTTTTCTAGGCTTTGTTCTGAACCATTAAAGATGACATATTGAGTTTGTGTGCCTCTGTGTTTAGCAAGAGATGTTTAAACCTGATTTTAACCCAAACTGGCAATTTTGACATTTGTCTCTGCTCTTTAAAGCAGGAGCTCTGATGGCACCGAGTGAGGGGTTGGTGGGCGGCCCCCTCTGTGACCTCACACGGGAGGGAAGGAGGGAGCAGGTAATTAATTTGTTAGATCATCAGTGATTCATGTAAAATAAAACCATCAGTCTCTGTACAGTTCTCCCTGGGAGAAAAAAAAAAAAAATAGAAGTGGAAAAAAAAAAAAAGGAAAAGAGGGAGGAAAAAAAGGTCTGGAGCAGGAGAGGCTGGGGGAGGCACATGGGAAGTGTGGGTTGGGGGTACAGAGCCCCAGAGCTTTAATATCAAATAAACTTCTCAGTTTAGGCTCCCCTGAAACTTCACCCCAAACTCTCCTGAGCTCAGAACACTTCTTTGTGCAATCACTGGGCTTTCAACCCTGGATGTTTTAACTAAGGCAAAGAGGTTTCCCCCTGTGGAGCTCCTGCTGCAGCAAATCCATCTGATGCTTTTGTAGAACCTCAAGGGAGGGAAGGGAGGGTTTAAAACCAGGCAGGAGCAGCAGAAGATTCTGCTTTGGGGCATGGAGAGGAACCACTTGCACAGCATTTGCTCAAAGATGAGAACAACAAAAATTTGGGAATCTGCAGGCACTGGTGACCCCTGGTAAATAAATGTAGAAGAAACCACAAATCCTTTTAAGCCCAAATAATCTTCTCCAAACCCAGATCCCACCAGCAACACTGGAAGAGAAAAACTGTGGCTGAAAACTCAATATCTCTAAACCAGAGGGTTTGTTTAGTGCGTGGAGAGACCAGTGTTCAGCCCCTGCTGGGCAGAGGGTCCCTGGGACTGCAAATCCTCTGAACTCACTCCACTGGTCCAGCACATCCCAGTGGGAAGGACAACAGGCAGCCAAAGGGACTCTGCCATCTACTCTCCAAATATATTCCAACTGCAGGAGGAGATTTGGTAAAATACACTCAGCACCGTGAGGCTGCAGGGATCTGCACACCTCCAGATATACTGTTCAAGAGATTGGAATTTATTCCCCTCTATTTTCAATGTCCCTCTCCCCCCCTTTTCTCTTCCCTGTGTTGAAGATAATGAAAACCCTGGTATTTAAATTCAGTTGCAGCTCCTCGCCACACAGATTGATTGCTTAGGGAAAAAAACATATATATATATATATATCTAAAAAACCCCTTGGAGCATGTGTGCATAAAGGAGATGGTAGATTAGGTGAGTGGGAGAGGAAACGTCCCCCCTGCTCTGGGAGTTTGCAGGGAGATTAACTGATGGGAGCAGCGAGTTGCTGATGAAGGCACTTTGTGTGAGAGCAGCCCCTGAGGACGGAGCCTCGTCAGTCACAGCCCTCAGGGGCTGTTTGTGGTGTGGGGGGCACGAGGGGCACGAGGGGCACGGGGGGCACAAGCACCCACAGCACCCACAGGGCTGGTGGTGCTGCTGAGGCTCTTGCCCGGGTCTGTCCTGGATTCCGGGGTGGGTCCCGTGTGATGGCACAGGAGGCAAACAAGGGGTTATTGGACTGAGCCAGGGTGTAAATTTTGGTTTCCCATCAGCATCCCAGCCCCAAACCTGCCAGAGCTCGAGGAGTGTTTGGACAAGGCTCTCAGGCACGTTGTGGGATTGCTGGAGATGGACTCGATGACCCTTGCGGGTCCCTTCCAGCTCAGGATATTCCATGATTCCCTGATTCAGGGTGACTTTCCACCACCACCAAGGGAACACGGGACGATTCACAAATGGAGGCCTCGAATCTGGGTTTGATGAACTCCCCTCCTGTCCCACGGTGTCCTGGGCGATCCCCGAGGTGCCGATGAACAGCCGCCTGCCAGAGCTGCTGCCACACGTGGCCGTGTCCTGTGTCCCAACACACAGATCCCTTCCAGCCCCGAGCTCTGCTCAGTAGTCAAACAGCAGCCACAACCCACTGTGATCTGGATGGGGAAAATTCCCAGTTTTCCTTGCGTTTTTCCACCCTGTGCCTGCGCCTTTCCCTCAACCAGGCGAGACGTTCTGCTGCACTCACACACACACACACACACAAGTTTTTACATGAGTTTCCTGAGTTCATGGATAAAGTCCAGAGCTGCCAAGCTCCCAGTGCTTTGCCATGTCACACTAATAGCTTCCAGATCCCATCACATATTAAATTCATGCGGTTTCAGCGGAGCCATCTATTTAATGCAATTCGCTAAATGCCTGCGTAGCTCCGCTGACAGTGACATATTAGGTTTGCAGTCTTTTGCAATCTGATATCTCTGAATTTGCCACTGTACTAAAGATTTGATTAATGTGGTTCCATTTCAGTGCAGTAATTGGCTGCGACTGTTGTAGAAAATAATCAGGCTTTCATTCCTTACAACTGCATGGACATGCTAATGAGAGAGTGGGTTAATTAAGCCCCAGGCAGAAAGCGACAGTTACTGATGACTGTTATGACAAACCACCGACTCGGCATTTGGGAGCAGGACAGCAAATTTGCACTTTATGAAATTACAGGAAAACTGGGACATAAGGAATAAATAGTTACATCTGTTTGGTGAAAGGAGAAGAGCGAGAGAAGGGAGCGAGCGAAGATTGTGTCGCTTCCTTAAATCAGGGCACGAGCACACAGGAGGGAAAGTTGGGAGCCCAGAAGCACAGGGGAGGGAATAAACTTTCATTTTCTCTGCAAGCACTTCACAGCTTCCCCAGAGGGTTTAATCCACTGGCAGGGTGTGAAACACGGACACCCAGCGAAGGGATTTGTGTTGCAGCCGAGAGACGCGGCCACGGCTCCTGCGGCAGGGAATGAATCCCATTTCCCCAGGGAGCAGCCAGCCCTCCTGTGGGCAGCACTGTGGGGACACCCCCAGGGCCCTGAGCTCCCTCTATCCTTGGGGAGCAATCCCCCCCAGATCCTGCTGGGGGTTGCCAACCACTGGGGTGGGATGCAGTGGGGATATTGAAGCTCTGGGAGAGCGGGAGGGATGAAGCCAGAGCTGTGCCGTGACATCAGTGCTGATGTCACGCTTTGGAAGAACATCAATGCCTTCACAGAGCCCAGCAAATCAAAGCCAGCCCCAACTGCTCCTCACAGAGCCCGGCAAGAGGAGCCCAAACAGCCTGGCCTTCCTCAGAAGGCTCCTCTGGCTGCAGCTCTGCAGCACTAATAAGTAATTTATAAGGATTAACGGGCAATTTTTTAAAGTTTCCCTTTCATGCCAGGGATATTTTGCAACATAAGCACTGCCACCATATAACCAATGATTTAGCTGAGGGGTTTTATAGGCTGAAATGGCTTTAAAATTTGTTTGGAATTACCTTGAGTACATTTTAAACACTTAAATTGTCATCTTTGCATTTTGGGCTATTCATGTTGCACTACAGGAGATTTTTTTATTTTTTTATTTTTACTGCATTAAATTGCACAATAACTCCTGCATTGTTTTACCAGACCCTCCTGAAAACAAGCTGACAGCACATCCAAAACACGTGTTACGACATGAGACAGGAGCAGGGGTGGATGGAGGGGCTTTGGGCTGTCCCTGTGCCTGTCCATGGGCGCAGGGCTGTCCATGGGAGCTGCTCCTCCCCTGGGCCTGGCTTAGTTTGTGTCCTCTGCTGCCTTTTAGAGGCTGTTAGGTTTAATGGGGAGGGTGTCTGGCTTCCACATTCCCAAGGCCACTCCTCACCTCTGCTTTCCTCCCTCTGCCCCCTGTGCTGTCTCCTGCTGGGGGGACTCTGGGGGTCCTGCACGTCTTTATACCCACCAGGGCCTGGCCAAGCAGCCCCTGGAGAAGAAGCCATAAAGATGTTTTATGCAGGACTAGGTGGGTTTGTGTGCAATAAAACCCGGAGCCATTGCAAAGCAGCTCCTGTGTAATTACAGAGACAGAGGAGATCACTTCCATATGTCGGAGTGGGTGTGAGGGGCCCCGAGCCCGCATCTGCTCCCTTTGTTCTGTGGGGGGAAAAAGGGAGAGAAAGAAAGAGAAAACAGAGACAGAAAAGGGAACTGAAAAGGGTCTGATGGAGAGAATGACCCCTCGCTAAACCCTGCCCAGGGCCCGGCTCGGAGGATCAAGGCACGGCAACATCTGGCCCGGCCGAAAGCGCTTGATCAATAAATTGTGCTACCAGGCACAGGATCGGAGAGATCTGAGAGCCGTTCATTAACGAGCTCGTTAAGTGATTGATATGCTTAATTTTCCTGTCAAAGGCGGACTTCCCTTGTAAACATGGCAATTGAGAAAAGTTCAAGCTGGTCACTGGGATTTATGGCTGGAATAACACGTAGGTGGAAAGGAGCGACGCGTCCCCCATGGCCTCTGTTGTTTCCTATTACACGTAGGGCCGACCAGCCCAGGTGCTGTGTCCTTCTCCTGCCTCCTCCTCCTCCCTCCTCCTGCCCACAGCTGAGATAACAAAAACAGAGCATCCTGCTGGAAACACACACCAGAACTTGGCTGCAGCAACAGTTTAGCCCGTGGGTTTGTTCACCTTGATAAAGTGGAAGCCTTGAGCTTCAGAGAGCCTTTGATGGGCTGGGGTGGAGACCCAAATGCCACTGTTTTCCCTGCCTGCAGTAGCTGCATGTTTAACTTGGTGCAAAAGCCAGGATATTCAATTTAACACCAGACCCATGGCTGACATTTTTAGCCACCACAGCAAAGCTTGGCTTTTTTTTTTTTTTTAACCCATGTTCTGCCCTTTTTTCTTGCTCCCACCAGGGCTGCATCCCTGGGGGCTGTGACTTTGGTCACCACAGCTGAGCTCAGGTCCCTCTGGAGTCCAGTACGTGATCCCAGCTCCATGCAGAGCTCAACACAGAATCCCAGCTCAGCCCAGAGCCCAGCATAGGATCCCAGCAAAATGCAGAGCCCGCCCCCACAGTGATGTATAAACACAGGCAACACTGAAACACTTCACTCAAAATATTTGGGTTTAGGCCAAACAGGGGAAGTGTTTTGTTTTGTAAGCACGGTCAGAAGGGGCTGGGGTGGTGTTTGCTAAGGCACAGAGTGGGAAGGAGAACGGGTGGGTGGATCCAGGGGACGCTGCCCTGTTTGGTCTGCTCTGGGGGGCACTTTTGGGGTGCAGCCTGTTCCTCCCAGGAACGTGAGAACCACTGCCCTGCCTTTCCCAGGGATCTCCTTCTGGTCCAGGCACTGCTATAAATAAGCTGTTTTGTGACTGATTCATTTTTATTTCTGTTAACTTTTATCACGAAATAGCAGTCATCGAATCGACACCTCGGCTCCCTTGAGCATATTCCCTCTGGTGTCATTTTTTGATAAATGCCAAGAACAGCCTAGCAGCAGGAGACCATTATCCTGTGACATGCTCCACTCTGCTCACATTATCTCTAAAATAACACGGATGCTCGCACAAATCCCCGCAGCAGTTGTGACAGGGACCAGAGACAGACCCAGCCCTGCCGGGCCGGGGCCGCGCGGCTCGGCCGCCTCGTGCTTCTCCCAGCCAGGGTCTGTCTCAGAGCTGCCTGGCACCAGCAGTTCTGGCTGACATGAGGGAGGGAGAGAGAGAAAAAGAATCCTGATTCCTTCCTGGAGATTGGGGGGGCTCATTGGAGGGGTGAAAATTTTTTTCAGGTTTTGCGTTTTCCGCTTTCTAATTTCTTTTAGGGAGGTTCCTGCCTCCCGAGGGGCTGGAGGAGCCTGAAGCGTCGTGGGAGAAGATCAGCATCTCCTTGCCAAAACCACTTACAACACTCTCAGATTTTGGAGTAATCCCTCTTCCATGTTTCCTTATATTTTTTTTCCCCCCAGTGACATCTCAAAGATCCCACAAACGTGGGAACGAAGGGCAAAAGGAGGGAGCGGAACACCAAAACCAACCCAAGCACCGTTCAGGCTTCACCCAATCCCCCAAATCAAGATTTTCTTGGTGTTTCTTAACAAGAAAGAGGAAAGCCTAGAACTTAATTTGCTGTGGGAATGTAATTTTCTGGGGGAGCTATGTGGGGATACACATGGGACGAACACACAAGCTGGGGCCGCACGAGTCCGATCCCGCTCGCGGGGACCCGCCACCGTTTCGCGTCAGCCCCGCGCCGTATCAGTGTTTATTTTCGCTAATATGACACAATTAAAGGGTAATCGTATCTGTACCTTTCATCTCGTGTCAGGCACGGGGAAGGCCGTTAGAGGGCCGAGACTAACGGGACACGAAGGGACGTAGTTAACGCCACGGAACTTCAGATCGAATTAACGCCAGAGGAGAAGGGCGGGAGGGGCTCTGGTGTCTCTCACCCTCCAGGGCTGGGATGCTCGTGGGTGACAGAAGAGGGGGGAAAAAAGCTTCACAAAGCACAAACTCCCACAGCCCTCCCTGTGATGGCTCTGGCTGCTTCCCCTCGCTTTACCCAGCCTCGGCTCTCAGGACACTCTGCGCCCTCAGCAACCCTTCCCACCTAAAACTTTGAGATATGGTGGCAAAACTTGGAGGAAATAATTAACAATTATTTCACAGGAGAAGGTTCCAGCTGGAGCAGTATCTGGTGGGGGAACATATATCTAACAAAGGCTTGTTATTTAAGCAATAACCCTTGAGAAATTGGTCGTTACCAGCATTAAACGACTCAGCCCATTGCCAAGGATGGTTAACGCTCTAATAAACTGGTCATTAACTGCAGTAACAATGAATTTCGAGGGGATTATTGCTATTATAAACCTTAATCAATGGTTTATAACAGCAATAATGTGGTCCTTTCTTTTAATGGTGAGTAGTGCAGCATGAGCCGCCTGCTTGGGAATATTTTCAGTGTGGCTGATAAGACAAAAGCGGGCGTTAAAGTCCTCCAAGCCCAAACGCTCTTGGGGAGGACACAAGGGCCAGTGAGACCTGCACACAGAGACTCACACACAGAGACTCCCACATCTTGAAGGGTAAGATCCATCTCTACCTCCACACAAAGAACCACAAACGTCATTACGGGTCATAAATTACCTCATCTCCCGAAACCCAACTGCTGCTCGGTGCTTGACCTGCAACCTTCTGCTGCATCCCCACAGCCTGAAAATGTCACAGGGCCCCTTTCCCCCTCCCTTCCCTGCTCCTTGTCTGGAGGCTCCCACTGCCACCTTTTGTTTGCCCTGGGAGATGGAAACTCTGCTTGTTTACAGTGTGGAGAAGGTGGGGAACAGGAAAGGTTCACCTTCAGCTCGAGGTGGGCAAAGAACATGTTCTTAATTAAAGGTTAACCAGGGGGATGAGGAAGAAGTCAGCAGTGCTGGCAAGGGGGGAGCAGAGAACCCCAGAGCTGGTGGATTTTCTGGGAGAGGTTTAGGGGAGAAGGAAGAGCCCTTTGCTCCCGCTCTGGGGGTGGTGAGTATGGACACCCAGGATCCAGTAACAAGGTGCTTTGCTACTTGGAGCACCCTCTGCAGAGGGATGAAAACAAAGCTCTGGCACACTCCCACATTATTTCGTGCCCTGTATCCCTTAAAAAGTAATATATAGCAATATAATAAGGTAACAACCTGATATCAGTGTCTTCCAGGGGGTTTAGAAGCATCCTCCTGTCTGGCATGAGCGGAGCTGCACCGAAGGTCAGAGACTGCCCAGCCTGTGCTTCCTTCCTCAGACATGCTCCTCCTCGGGCTGAAACTCGTCCTGCCACCCCCATCCAGGGAATTATCTGCACTTCTGTGTCGAGCAAGCGGGGCTCAGGCGCCTTCAAAGCGGTGGCAGATCCCGGGAGCTCCCAGGGGAGGGCAGGGCCTTCTCCAGCGGCTCAGGCTGCAAAGCCCCCGGCCAGCCAGCCAGTTATAATTATGTTCTGACTTTAATGGAGATTTTCCCTCTTCTGGGCCTGTGATTTTTATGGCTCTTCGGAGCTGCTTCTCAAGCCCTGCTCTTATCTCTGCGCTCCCTCAGCTAAGCTGGCTGGGGCTGCATCATCCTGCATTAACCAGGCTGAAACCAGGAGTTATTTGGGGGCTTTGGTGGCTTTTGGTCAGTCTTCTGACATATTTTCTGACATGGTCCTGCTCATCCCTCCTTTGCTTTGCTTGTCAGTGTCCCTCAGAGTGGAGGGGGTGGTTGGTGACTCTTCTGTCTGCCCTTTTTTTTTTTTCAGAAGAAGAGCTGCAATGGAATAAATTGGAAAGTTTACTTCATGTAGCATGGAAATAAAAAAGCTCATTCAGAAAGTTAATGATTTATTTTATAGTTTCATTATCAGGGTCACATTACTCAATAGCATTTCAAACATGTCATTTGTACAAACTATGGTAATTAAAATTTATAACGTACTTCATCAGCGGCATATGAATCTTTTAGCCAGCACTCTGCTGTCATATAAACAGTGTAATTTCAGCTGCAATTCACCCTTTATTGGCTCTCATTTGTGATTTAACAGCCATCAATGACTGTGCTATAAAGAATAAATTAACCATCCGTAAACCTTATGATGACAGGGACAGTCAAACAGCCTCGAACTGCTCCACCAGGCCCTGCTTGGCCCACGGGGACCAGACCTGGAGGTGCTGGTGCTCCTGTCACCAGGGTGTTGGGCACGACACACGTCACCATGAGCTCCCAAATCGGCCATGAAAGGGAGGTTTTTATGGTCACTGCCTGCAGAGCCCAGCCAAAGGATCCCTCCCCTCCTGGAGGGAGGAGTTTCAGCCACCAACAGCTCTGAAATCTGCCCCAAGATCCGTTCAGGAGATCCCGGCGGTGACATCCTCGCTGCAGCCCCACATTCCTGCAGCTCCCCTGGCCAAACAGCAGCTTCCAGGGTCACCAGACCCTTGTCCAGCACCTGGGGGATCTAGGAGGAGACTGTCCCCACCTCGGTCACCTCTGCCCCCACGGCCAACCCCTGCCCAGCAGGCAAGGGGCCGATGGCCAAACCCAAATCCAGCACTTCCAGCCTGGAAAGCCGCACGAACACGAGAGAAAAATTCCTTAATGGGGGCCTCCTCACAGCCAACAATTATCCAACAGCTTATTTGTGCCCATGGTTGGCAGAGGGAGCAATAGGATTTAATGGGATCCCTCCCGTGCTCCGAGCTGACACTGTGCAAAGCTAATAAATGATATGGATTGGATTTGTTACTGAGACATCTCCAAGGAGCCTGGGTCATACAGGCCAATAAAATTGGCCTCATAAATTTACCCTGACACACAGGATTACTCCAGCATTGCTGAGGTCACCTTCTCACACTGATTTATGGCCAGCCCATGGGTTAATAATACTGTTTACGGGGTTGTTGTTTTCCCCTACACGTAGCAGATATTAATCAGCCCGTCCGTGCCTTTTCGGCGCTCCGGGGGCGGGCGCAGCGCGGGGTGAGGACGGCGTGGGGAGGGCCTGCCTGATTTATCTCCCAGCCAAGAGTTTTTTGTGCTCAAAATACCTTCTGAAAGACCTCTGTGGGAAGAGGGGAATTCTTCCCCGTGAGGGTGGGGAGGCCCTGGCAAAGGTTGCCCAGAGAAGCTGTGGCTGCCCCTGGATCCCTGGAAGTTTTTGGAAGTCCTCCCTGTCTGTCCCTGAACAGCACTGTGTGTTTCCCATCCCACAGCCAGGACCGAGGGCAGCCAACCTCACTCCTGCTGCTTCGCATTATTTTCATCCCGCCCTAATCGGAGGGGACAGGTGAGATGTGCTTCAAAACACCGTAATCATATTTTAAATGGAAATGAAATGTGTGAATTAAATGTAAATTACAGCAGAATGGAAGGACAATCACTATTAGTTAAGGTCTGACACCTATTTTTGCAGACCTTTCCCAAATGCCACAACTTGTTTCTCCGCACTTGTGACGAGGACTTGTAATTCTGTGGCAGCTGCTCCTGCAGCCGGGCGGGCGGTGGGTGCTGAGGGGGGCCTGTGAGCTTCAAATAGGTGTGGACTGCTTGCTGGCTCTGGGAAATTGCTAACAGCACTGATATTTTCATTCGGGAGCCACGAAAATAAGCCTTGGTGTTTTTTCCCCCCTGAAAAGGCGAGGCGGTAATACAAAGGGACGTTTTTACGGAGTCAATTTATTTAAGGGTTCCCCCATTTGCTTTTAGATTGGAAAAATATGTGTCCTACCAATGAGCTGAAATTTCTTCTTTATCTTTAATCCCTGCCCCACCTCCTGGAGCCGCTGGCCATCTCCATGGCCTTGCTGTGCCTCGAAGCCTCCCAGCAAACCTCGCTCCATTTTTCACACTGGAGGCATCCACAGTGATGGTAGTGGTGTGTTAAACGTGGTACACGCCACAGGCAGTGACAGCCCCATCCCCTGCCCCGTAGATGCTGCTGAACATATTGTCCTGCTGTTCTGATGTTCCAGCTTTCAAAGCAGAAGGATATTTGGGCTTAATTTCATGTAGTATTGCACTGGGGAAAATGTATCATCACATGTTGGGATAATCACAACATTTCATTCGGGCTTCAGCATTTCTTACAGATATATATATATATATATATATATATAACATTGAAACAAAATGCTTTTTGAAATGGGAAAAAAAAAAAAATCCCAACCCTATGCCATTTAATTCCTGAAAGGTCAAACTGAAATGCTTTGGCCTTATCGAAATGATTTTCTCCTTTGATTTTTCTTTCCAAATGCAATTTCATCAAAATCAGCACATTTCCGCAAATGTTTCACCTTTGGTGAAATGGCATCTCCCGACAGGGGAGAGTTTATTTGGGAGGGGGGATTTCTGACCAGCTCCTGCCGGGCACGACCCCCTGGCCACAGCTGGATCCGGCGCCCACCCAGCAGCTCCCGTGGTGCAGAGGTGCTCCGGGTGGGATTCCCAACTGGAGATGATGTGGCTGGAGATGGAATGCCCAAGGCCAGCACGAGGTCCCTCCTGCTGCCATTCCCACCCACCCACACGCTGCCAAGAGGAGCCAGCCGGGTTCGGGCCCTCTGGCACCGCCGGATCTGCCACGTGCCTGTGTTTTCCCAGTCCCTGACCGGGGTGTGATGGAGGGGGGAAATGTCTCTCATTCCTATCAGGTGATTCACCGCCCTGGCCCCATGCTGAATCCTCCCTCCTCCCCGAGTGAGCTCGCTGGGAGGATCCAGAGCCTTCCTTCCTATTTTTACAAAGCTTGCAGCATTGTCAGAAAGGAAAGGGTACCATCTGGTTAGCCCTTGTTTACTGCACACCCTGCCAGTTTGAGCTTATTAATCATATTTACCCAAGTATCTTAATTACTCCCTGTCTAGCGACTTGCCTTGCACTCAGCTGTTGACCCGCTCCCCTCCCCTCTCCCTCGCTCTTTTTTTTTTTCTCCCCTCCTTGTCTTTAATTCCTTTCCATCATTAATCACAGGAGCAGCGTGGGCAGAGGAATCCACGGCTTGGCTCCGGGTGACGACAGCGCTGCTCTCACAGCCAAAGGGCTGGAGTTCACCACTGATCCCTGCCGAACTTTGGAACGCGCCCACTGGGGTCGGAGGAGGGTGAGTGGGCAGCGAGGGCAGCGCAGGGGCCGCTCCTGCCCGCAGCTGCCCCATCCACCCGCCCTGGCAGTGCCGGGAACTGTCTGGATTCCCCGCGCTCCTCGGGTGCTGTGCCAGGGCTGGGGGCTGTCCAGGCTCCAAGGGCCGGCCATCCCGGGGCCGTTCCCGCCGGGACACGCTGGAGGGCAGGCGCTGGCGCGAGGAGACACCATTAAAGATGGTAATTTGTTGATCCAGGCTCTCCCGGCGCTCCGGTGCGAGAGTGGCACCGTTTTCTTTACGACCTCATAAAGTCACAGCCGAGAGGCCGATTTGGAAAACAAACTGCCTCAGGTTGACAGATAATTAGATACAGGGGACATATTATACGCCTTTGCATATAAATGCGCTCGGAAGCGCGTTGGTTCATCAGAAGTTTAGGCTTCGGGAGGCGCAGGTACCCCCGGCAGGCCAGGATATATGTGCTGGCGCAGCCTTCAGCGACGGCTCCATTTTAATGGCCCTTTCATCTCCTGTTCTCGGTGTGCTGTGCACGGGCTGCGCTTCAGAGCAGGGGCTGCCTCGCCTTGCTTCGCTTTGGTTGGGTTTGGTGGGTTTTTTTTATTTGCCCCAGCAGCCTCCCGAGTTCCCTCTTTGGCACGAGCCAGGGCCTGTGCTTGGCATCTTGGATTTCTGCTCCTGCGCTTGCAGCGGGAGGAGTGGCTGAGAGGGGGGGGATTCATTACTATTATTACTATTTCTGTTGTTCCTACATCACGTCCAAACCCCGCTCTTGCCGCGCGCGGGCCCGCTGAGAGCAGCGGAGCAATTCTGCGCTGACACGGCCCCGGTATTTATACGGCAATTCAGCCTCCTGCGCTCCCAGCCCCCGAACCACGAGGTTTCCAGATATTAAAACAAAACAAAACAGTTGGGTTTCTTTTTATGCACTTCAAGATTTAAGGTGTCAGCCAGCGCGTTGTCAAGCTCCCAGGGTTTGCTTTTCCAAGCGAAAGCCAAGATCCCTGTACGACCGCGGCTCCTGCTGGGGGTGTTTTCAGAGCATAACCCTAGCTTGCAGGATTTGACCACATTTTGCATGGATAACTGCATCCCCCCTGCTCACCTGTCAGTGGTTTCCTCCCCCTCAGAATCAGACCTGCACCTTACTGAGATAACCTCCCCTTCCAGCTCCCCCCCCGCATATCCCGCTATTTCGGGGGTGAGGCAGAAAATGTCAATTAAATGTCCATATTCCCAAGGAAAGCTTCACTATCAGTCCTTCTCCCCCAGAAAGGGAAAATTAAAATGTGTGTGGGAAAGATAAAGCTGTCAAAAAAAGGAAGGGAGAAAAATCCCCAACCCTAAACCCCCAGCAGCCCCCATGGAAGGAGGTGATATAAATAGAGTTGCTGTCACTTTGATGAATTAGATCTTTTGTTAATTAGGATACATTGATTTAAGGGTTGTCCAACCAGATAGGCCTCTTTCCTTCCCCTTCCCTCGCAAATCACAGCCCAGGGTGGTGGTGGTGCTGCTGCCTCCTGCCTTTCCTTCTCCTCCTTCAAGAATCCCAGGAGTCGGGGTGGAACCCGGGTGAGGTGGCAGCGCTGGCGCCTCCGTGACTCAGTGTGCCTTTGGTGGGGAACACGCTGGAGAGCCAGACATGCCTCTGGCACACCTGATGTTTGCACCCTCGGCAGGACTTAACCTGGTTCCACCAACAGAGCCCCCAGAGGGACACTGGAGGGCCGAGCTGGGGGATGTGGTCCCAAAGAGCTCCCCAAAGAGCCCTGAGCCCATAGCAGGGTCACCTCACACGGGCCCTGTGTTGGCAGCACGTGGACAAGCAAGATTTGCCCGGGCTGCAGGGGAGCCTGGCCCCTTGTGCCTGGCTGGGCTGTCCCAGTGGGATGCTGCAGAGCCCAGGGGCTGGAACCATTCCCATCACCATCCCACCTTTCAGCTACCCCAGCTCCATCCTCCTCAGGCAGTGGCAAGTGAAAATCACTGCCTTTGGAAATGGTCCCCTCTTAGCCAGGGAGGACTCACCCTGCTTGGCACCCCCTCCCTCTGGCCCCTGTAGGATGTCCCCATAACTCTCGTCCCTCCACAGCCGTTGGTTCCCAAGCAGTCTGGAGTGGAGGCCGCCCCTGCTCCTTCCCGTGGTCCCGCAGGACACATCCAGGCTTTCCAGGTTTCCTCGCCGCCGCCTCCTGTCGTCACTTGAGCACCAGCGAGTGGAGAGACAGAGAGAGAGAGAGAGAGAGAGAGAGAGGGGAGAAAAAGTGCTGTGCTGTGTGGATTATTGTGTGTTTGTCACGGGGAATGGTGTAAGCTGTAGGTACAGCATCTCCCAGCGGTGATTTATGGCCCCTGTCAGCGGCCCCGGCGCGCTGTCCGCTGTACTGTGGAGGATGGATGCGGCGCTGTCAGCCCGCGCCCGCTCCCGCTCCCGCTCCCCTCCGCGCGCTCGCTCCCCATTTCACGCCACTGAACATAAACAATCTTTTGTAAACCTGACAGTCACACTTGCTCCTTTGGAAGGCAGAGCGCAGGAATCTGTGACTCGGCGTTCACCGCCCCGTTTCCCGGGCTGTGCAGGGGCTCTCCGGGAGTCCCCAGAGGACCAGGGAGATCCCAAAAAAGCTGGAGGGAAGGAGGGGTTCATCTACACCTACACCAGCACCAGCTGTGGCCACACATGGCCCCCCCAATGCTTCACTGTGATTCACACACCTATTTCCCACACGACGTGCCCTCCACAGCCAGACACCTTTCCCACCTCAGTTATCCCTGTACATCTTCCTTCCCCCCAAGCAGCAAATCCAACAGTGGCGTAACACCAGGATCACAGCCTGCTTGGGAACGGGCTCTCACGTGCCACCAGAGATAACAGAGCATCTTACAAAAGCCAACACGCTTTTATGGCTGTTAATAATCATTGGAATAATCCTGAGTACAGAAAGTGCTGCAGGGCAACGCCTCAGCTACAAGGGAAACCGGGACCTGCTGGAGGGAAGAACATCTTGGCTGCAGCCTTCTGATGTTGGGAACTGGTGAACAACAAATGACTTTCCCATTCGGGGGCTGAAGTTACCAGCTCTCCTTCATGGGGGAGGAAGGCAGGATAAAAGGCAAAGAGGGAGAAGCTCCAGCTCCCACGAGTCCTCCTGGTTCCTGCTGTCCCCAGCGCCACGGGACAAAGCAGCTGTGGGTGCCTGGCCAGCCCAGGGCTGTGCTGATGAGCTGGGCTCATATTTGAGCTTGCCATATTTCCCAAGAACAGCTGCAGCCTCACTGGGAATGCTGCTCCACTGACACACTCCTTCCATTCCCAGGGCTGGCTCTCCACTCTCCGTCCCCTTCCCTGTGACTTTGAGATGGGAAAGAGCTTGCAAAATAGTTTGCTGTTTTCTCTTCCAGATGGTTTGTTTTGGAAGTTCCTCCGTGTGAGCCCGAGTGCTGAGTCTTGAACATCTGCTGAGGAGGAGCCCGCTCGGGATAAATGGGGAGAGGCTGCTGGAAGGGCACATTTGGGAAGGTCCCACTGCTCCCAGCAGGGCTCTGGTGGCACTGGTCGCCCTTGATCTTGGCAGGTCACTGCCTGTGCTCAACACCTTGACCCCTCCCCAGGCTCCAGGGGTCTGGGGACCAGAGTGTGTCCTGCTGGGAGTGCTGGATCCCCCTGTGCTGTGCCTCCTTCTGCCGGGGAATGGGCCTCATTCCCCTTTGCCACAGCACTTCTTACCCGACATGTGCCTTTAATTGCAACTTCTGCTGAGTTTTAATCGCATTTCCCTGTGCTAAAGCATCCCTGTGCCTGTCCCAGCTGGCATTGCTTCTCCCCATCCCACAGGGGGGGGAGCACACCTATTTCCACAGGGAGAATTGATTATTTTTCCCTGCAGCTGCACTCGCTGTACACAGGAATTATGGGTCTATCCACACCTGTGAGAGAAACATTATCCTTAGCCTTCAAGGGTGAAGCATCTTATATTTAGCTGGACTAAATAATGATTCTTCTCTATCTTTCATATCGGGATTTAAGAGCACCCTGGAGCTACAGAGTTTATTAGAACCCATAAGAAGAACTGTACCATAAACGGGACAACTGTGGCCATAAACCTGCACCTTGAAGTTGTAACAAATCCTGGGATGTTGAAGTAGGACACGGTCTTGTCTCAGTCAGCAGAAAGGAAAAGAGAAAAAAAAAAAGAAAGGAAAGAAAGAGAAGAAATGCAAACTTAAGCAGAAATGAGGCCTGGAAATATAGAGAGGAAGAAAGGGGAAAAAAATAATAATAAAGCAAAGCGTGGTGCTCTGCAGAGCCTGCTCAGCTGGAGCCCTGGGCCGGGCGCCCACGGGATGCAACTCAGATTAATGGGGACAGAGACAACGGGGAGCTGCAGGGGGAGAGGGAGAGGTGAAAGGAAGGAGGTGCTGGGGGGATTTGTGTGTGTGCAGGGAGGGTCCCTGCAGCCAGGCAGGAGGTGGGTGCTCACAGGGCTCGGAGCCACCCCTCCTGTCACCTTTGGGTGAACCCCAGCGCCAGTAACGCGGAGGAACAACCAGGGGGGACAAACCCAGAGGTGTGGGGTGGAGGTGGGGGGATACCTTTGGGCAATGGTCTCAGAGGCCCCTTGTGCCCCCCCGAGGGCACACCCCTGGGTTGCCCTGCCCTCCTCTCCCCTCTCCTCAACTTCTCTGCCGTGTTTTACTGTCACTTGTTCACTTTGCGCTTCCTTCGGCGGGAGCCAAGAGCTGTTCAGCGTTCTCAGCCTCTGAGCTCTCTCCACTTCCAGCCCTCACCCACAGCCAGGGGTGGCCCACAGTGTTTTGGTTTGTAGGTTCTCTGCCTCCTGCAGATTTGGAGACCTCAAAGGACTTGTGGGGTTTTGGGCGATCCGGGCAGGCTCCGAGCCGCCCTCCCGCACGCTCAGAGGCTCAGGAGCCAGCAAGAGCCCCGTCCCTCCCCTCCAGCCTTCACTCTTTTGTCACATCGGGTTATTTTTCCTGCTGTTGAACAGATTAAATGACAGAGTGGTTTTGTTTTTTGGGTTTTTTTTTCCCTTTTTTTTCTTCTCTTAAGTAATTGAGTTTTATTTTGGAGAGGGGGAAAAATGCAGAGCTAAGTGGGAAAAGGGGGGGAGATAGGAATAAACCACACATCTTTTTATATAGGATCCACAGTTAATTCTTAATTAGAACTGACAGATGCTTCTCCCATAATCCTATTCCCAACATGTTCTGTTTGCTTTGTTTGGCGCTGCATGATACATGGTGGCATCGTAATGACCTTTCGCAACTCCTCCTGGAAGTGTTATTGGCACTCCAATGATTTATTGCATGTTCCAGTTGATTACTGGGCCATTTGTCAACATTTTTTTTTTTTTCACTCTCCATAAACCTGTCTCCTGTGTCACAGACATTCGCTAGCATGAAAATTTAAACAAATAAAGTGTGCGGCTTGCAGTCGGCATCTGACTTTTACTCCAGGCTTCCAGCACAAATCCATCCTGGCCTCAGCCAGGGTTTAAACACCACAGTGAGAGGATGAGGGGGCTCTGCCTGCAGGAGATGTGGGACACCCTGGGCATTGCTTCCAGAGTGGGATTTTAGGAAGTGCTCTCCAGTGCCAGTTGCTCAATTGTTTATTGGTGTTCTGGTACCACTTATGGGAATGGGGGGAAATCAGCACTGGAATCTAACACTGAAATAATTATCCTTCCAGTGAGTGCCTGAGGAGAGCCTGGGTTCTGCCCCTCAGCTGGCATCGTGGGGCAAGTGGAGCTGAGGAGTGGATGGAGGGAACAGGGGCAGGTCCTGAGTCAGAATCCAGCCAGGATGAGCCTCCCAAAGGAGGGGCCTTTGGGAAAGGGACAAACACTCAACTCACTGACACTCCTCTGAGCAGACATGTTTGGGCTCAGGGGGGAATTGTGTCCTACTGACCAAAACTCCAGGACAAACCCACAGTTATTCAAAGCTGTGAAAAAGGAGCCCTGTGCCAGTGCAGTCCCAGCCCTCCAGGCACCCCCAGATGGATGAATGGGAGCCCCCAGAATCACCTGCCTGCTTTAAAAACCCCGGCCCATAAGTAAAGTGGATATAGAGGCTGTTACAGTGGCCTGGAGCATCTGCACTGCATTTTGAGGAAGCTTTTCCAGGCACCCGTATAAATCACGGCTCTGCTGCAGGAAAGGCAAGGTATTGTTTCACTGCTGTGACATCAATGCAGGCCACATAAATAATTTTTTATTAAGTGTGCAGTGCCCTGTAAAAATACACACAGAGCTGAGGGTACTGCAGAGCGAATGCAGAGGCAGCTTTGAACAGCCTTTTCCGTGCAGGAGAGGTTGGGATGAGAGAGGAGACTCGCCGGGGTGGGGAGAGGGTGGCTGGGTCTTTTTCCAATTCCAGCTCGGATCGGCATGTAATGTATGGCTTAATTTCCTCTCAAATTAGACACTTGATAAAAAAAGTTATTATATCTGTCAAGTTGCCAGTGCTTTTTATGAGTGTGATAAACTAAGAACCACTGCTTTACAAACCTTGATAGGATGTTTCAGTACCTGGAAAACAATTTTATTGCAGCCTGGACTACTAACAAATTGCAAATACTGATTAAGCCATAAAGTTACAACAACATTAAAAAATAATGAGAGGTTATTGCACGAGGGGAAGGCTCTTGAGCAGCGGGTGCAGCCACCAGGTTTCCATTGTGCAGGGGAACAGGGCAGCCTGCAATGAGCAGTTCTCCAGGAGGGCTTCCCACTGGTCCCCAGGGAAGGGATGGGTGAAGGGGAGACAGGCAGGGACCCCACATTCATGCCTAACAGTCATCCCCAGCCCCATCCCTGACCATTGTGACCCCCTCAGCAGCACCTGGGCAAGGATGGACAGGGCACTCCACAAACACAGAGAGAGGAGCAGTCAAGGGGTACAAACACAGCATAAAACCTGCTCCAAACTGGAGCTGCTGCTCCCCCTTCTCCTCCTCCCCCGTCTGCTGAGCTCTGCCTGCAGAGTGCAGGTGCTCTCCAAGTCCCCAGGTCTAGGACAGGCTCAGCTGGGCTTTCACACCTGGCACA
>JAWWES010000059.1:2276013-2406274 GCA_035583135.1 Lophotriccus pileatus
CTCTGCCTGCAGAGTGCAGGTGCTCTCCAAGTCCCCAGGTCTAGGACAGGCTCAGCTGGGCTTTCACACCTGGCACATCCTCTTAATGGCATTCCTGCCCTGGAGCACCTGCCTGGGGGGCCCTCGGGGCCCTTGTCCTTGTCCTTGTTCTGCCCCTGAACAGCAAACTCTGCGCCTCTCCCTCCCTCCTTCATTTAAAGCCGTGCTTTAATTACTGCACGGCTGAACTAATGATGCTGCAATTAAAAACATTTAGGGTTATTGCCAATAAGGTGGGCTCGTGAAGTTGATTAAAAAATGTTTGCTGAGCAACGTGATGAAAGAGGTGGAAACAGGCAGGGAGATGAAAATGGAAGTGAGCAAATGTCCCCCGCTCAGGCAGGATGGCCCTGTGGAGAGGCCACAGTGATCCTGAAAAAGGGAGACTCCTTCCTCCTCCACCTGACCTGCAAGAAGAGCCCCTTTACCTCTCCAGGCACAAGCAGATCATTTCACCTGACCCACCTAAAAGGAGAATTACAGCAAAACGCTCCCAAAGGTGGAGATTAGGGGGGAGATTCGCCCCTACCAGCTGGAGAGAGGGTCTCTCACTGTCCAAACTAGCCAAATGAGGTGGGTCCCCCGAGATCCCTGTGCTGCAAACACCCAGGGCTCCCCACTCAGCTGTGTCACCCCAAAATGTGCCCTCCTGGCTGGGCAGTGGCACCTCGAAACCCGGAGCTCGGTCCCCCCACTGCGCTCCAGCACCTCCCACGTCCCGGGGGTGAGCCTGGCTGTGAGTGGCACCTGATGGAAAATGCGTGCTGCTCGTGAGGGGGAGCTGAGAGCACTTTCTTATGCACACACAGAACTGGCATTTTGCTAGATTTAGGGAAGTAGGCAAGACGTATTTGTCTGCGGAGGCTTTGCACCTTCGGCAATTATGTCTGCAGTCTGGAAAACAACAGCAGCAGGGTTGCAGCAGGGAGGGGAAAAAAATTCTATCATGTCAGAATAATGAGATCTGTGATTTCAGCACTTACTGGGTCAGAGACACACGCAGTGTGTTATCTGTAATGCTTCCCTCTGACATTCAGGGAAATTGCATTTATGCAGAGGACACGAGGCCCCGGAGCACAGGGAGAGCTCTGCCGGGCCCTGGCAGGGGATGCTCTGCCCTGGCCTCACCTGTCCCATTCCTTTGGGATCCCCCCCCAGGTGCCAGGAGGGAGCACAGCCCTTGTGCCCATCGGTTTTATGCCCTCACTGAGACACAACCACCACGTGTCTGCAACGGCAGCCCCACGGCGGGCCCGGCTCGGCTGAGCAGAGGGGCACGGGCTGAGCAGCACAGCTTGACACACAACACACAGCACAAGGACTGGGTTGCCCGGGGTCAGATTCTCAAGGAGACAAAACAGTGTTTTCTCACAACCTGGAAACGCTCCACGGGCATTTTTGGAGTTTTAGAGAAGCAACTTAAAACCGGAGGAACTCCTTCCCCTCCCTCTCCCTTCAGAAGCCCAGAGCAGCGGAACTCAAAACATTTTGCTTTAGCAATTAAAATCCTCATGTTTCCATCCAAACCGGCTTGTTTTCTATCAGAAGTAGAGTTTTCCAACGAAAATCTATTTTCTGATAAAAAGCAACCAACCTTCAAAATGAGAAAAGAGCCAAAGGGGCTGCAGGAGGGAGCCCTGCCCTGGGTGCCTTTGGTGTGCAATGTCTCTCAAGGATTCCAGGACTCCAGGTCTGCTCATGGCTACTGGCACTGGCCAAAACCATCATTCAGAAACTGTTTTACAAAAAAAGAAGACAATTTTCCACTAATGATCTGAGCCCTCAGATGATACGAGCCCTTGGACTGGGAGCTGCAGAAAAATTCACAGTGGCACTGGTTCTCCTCCTCCATACTTCTCACCATCCAGGGGGTTTATTACAGCTTTTGCTTTTTGCTTCCCCCCCCCCCCCCTTTCTTTTTGTCTTTCCAGCAGAGGAAGAAAATCATGTCAAGATTAAAAAGATCTTGTTTTCCAGCTGTTTCAGGCAGCCTGAAACACAGGCCTGAGCCAATACCCAGAATCAAACCTCCCACTGTGGGAGAGGCAGTTCCAGCCCGAGGCCAGCTCTGAATTTTGCCAATAGCTCCTATATTTACAGTTTTCCTTGAGGGCTTTCATTACAGGCCACAGAGCTTTTGCAGGCGGGGTCTGGAGTTTGTCTTGGACTTGGTCTGCAAAGCGTGGGGCTGCCTCTGCAGGAAGACGTTTCTGGATGGTTCTTGTGCAAGACACAGAGAAAGCAGGAGGAGGAGGAGGAGAAGGAAGGGGAGGGGTGGGATGTGGGGTCACCCCCTCATCCCCCATCTCCCAGGGGCCTCCCAGACAGGGGAGATGGGAAAACCACTCCAAAGTGACCCTGCAGGGAGGACTGCCATGCTGTGGGTGATGCCTTCCCGCAGCCCAGCTCAGCACCAACGTGGTTGGTTTAATTCCCAAGCTGCTGCCTGTGGTTCACTGAACACCCCCCAGCAGACCCCCCAAACAGCAAGGAAGAGTGTTGGATCTCACAGAACCGTGGAATAGGTTGGGTTGGGAGGGTCCCTAAAGACCACAGTGTCCCAAACCCCCTGCCTGACCCTTCCACTGCACCAGATCCATCCAGCCCGGCCTTCATCTCACTGAAAAAGCCTCAGACAAGGAAAGATGATGTTTTTAGACACAGCACTGCCTGCCTGGTGCTCCAGGGCAGGTAGAACCTCCCCAACCTCACCAATCCCGGGGGTCTTCCTCTCCCCAGGGCAGAGCAGGGCAGGGGAGCAGCTCCAGGAGCAGGTCCCTGCAAAGCAGCCGCGCTCTGCAGGGCTGGGATCGCCTCGCGAGCGCTCCGCGACGCTCCCGCCCGGCCGGCTGCTGATCTTTTTTTTTTGGGCAATTATTTGGAAGTAATGAAAGCGAATGCATGACATTTAAAAAGAGAAACTCCGCCGTCAGCAGGAAAGCTGCCACATTCCTCCCGCACCTCGGAGAATACGCTTAGCTTGAAATAATGTTCATTTTAGCAGAGTTGTAAATTACAAGTGTGCTGGGGTCTGGGGGGATTTATTACCATTTGGAAAGAGGTTAGAGGCCTCGCGCTGTTGCTGCCGCATCTGGTGCAGCTACAGAGCTGAATTTGGAGGCGAAAGCAAGCACCTTTTATAGCTCATCCCTGGTGGCTTGTATCGTCAACGTTACATACACACACCCCCCCAGCTCCAGCAGGGAAGAGGAAGGATTTCAGGATCCCTTTTCCCGGTCGCTCGTCGTCATTGATCCACCGTTATTCATACCCAGTGACCCAACCCCTCAGGGCTGAGCAGGGAGCGTGGCCACGAGCCCCAGCTCCAGCCTGGGGTGCTGAGCACAGGCTGCAGCTCTGCTGGGACAGCTCTTTAATTTTCTCAGGTTTATGTTCTCTTTTTTTTTTTTTTTTCATTGCAGGTGTTTCATAAAAATGCAGCCACGGACCTGGCAGGAAGCAATAAGCTTCAGCTTCCCCTGCATGAACCAAAGGGATTTCTGCCTCCCTCCTGGCAAGGATGGAGTTGTGCTAATGTAAGATTAATGCTCTGCAATCCTGACCCTGCTGTCTTCAGTCTGTAAATGCTGAAGGGTCACCTTTAGTCCACGCCATTAGTGATTAATTAATCTTGGTGTTTATTTGATCCATCCCTTTCAGTGAGAATTTCTGCCCCAATGCTTTTTTGGTTCCTTTTGCTCCCTCCCTTTTACACGCTGCTCCCCATCAGAGCTGTGCAAGGGTGTTTGATATCCCAAAGGAAGCAGGACTCTGCTCCTGGATCCCAGCTGCACAGGAACACAACCACAGGTCCACAGGGACAGCCAGAAGAAGGAGGCTGGGGAGAGAGGAGGTTTTAAACCCATATCAGAGAACAACAGACAAGGAAATGAATGTCATCGTAGCTGGATCACTGCATTCCCTGCAAGTTTCGTCCCCATGAGGAACAACCACGGCGTGGGGAGGCTGGAGAGGCCAAGGTGGGTGGTTGGCACCCACAGAGCCTCAACTCACTGAGAGCTCCAGCTCTCCAACAGCTTCCCAGTCCAGGGACGGGATTTTCTCAGATCCTGAGCTCTCCTCCCCATATGTTTATCTCTGTGAATCCCATTAATCATGCTCTGTGCCTGGACAGTTTATAACACCACATCCATCCTCTAAGAGCCGTTATCGTACACCCTGAAGATCTGTCAGATAAATAGCCAGGTCAGCTGCAGCTGTTCCAATATCCTGAAGGAATCAGATTTATCATTTTAGATTAAAAAAAAAAACCCACACAAGCACATGCAGCAGAAGATCCCCCACCCGCCCACGGGCTGGCTGGGAACGTGTGTGTCTTGGCCCTGCAGGTCCTGCTGCCGCTGCCTTCCATCTGCAGCCCGTGATAAATGGCTGCAGGGTGCCAGGTACAGTTCAATGTTGAAAAATCCCAATATGTGACTGAGGCATCTCATCGCAAGTCATTAATCTAAAAAGAGGCCGGTGCCAGGACAAGGCTCTCACTCACTCCATCGTCATCTGGACCCGCTCGGCGCAGCCGCTGCCAGAGGCAGGGAAGGAGGGAAGGGAAGGGAAGGCCCCTGCCATTTTCCACTGACAGGGAAAGTGCTCTCCGGGCCGTTAACCCTCTGTGCAGCCCAGAGCTGCTGGCCCAGGGAGCGCTGTGAGCACACCCCGAGGGGCAGAGCAGGGCAAGACACCTCTGCAGCAGCACAAAGTAAGGCTGGGCCCTTCGGGCATCCCTTTGTGCTCCCATCATCCCCTTTCCCTGCTGTGATCCCAGGTCCCTGGAAAGCCTAGCAATGCCAGCAGGAGCTCCAGGCGGGCTCTCTGTGGTGTCCCAGGCACTGCCAGGCTCGGGTGGTGCTCTGGCTGCCCAGAGGCACCAGGCTCCACTGCCGAGGTGCCTCTCCCCCCCTCCGCACCAGCCACATCCCGAGCCGCGTGCCTGGTGCCAAATTGAGTTGTAGCCGTGAATTATTTAGAAGCATCAGTGGAATATTGTTGTATCAGTAACGCAGACTATCAGTTTGTGGCCTTGGGGCTGCCTCAGTTACACACTCCATCACTATTTTCTCTCATGAATAATGTAGGAGTGGAATTACTCTGCATGTAGAGAATTCATACCCTGAGAAAACAAGGTTGCTCCAAAATTAATTTTCCGTACTAAAAGAGCGACAGAAAATCAATTAATCGCATATTATTCTATACGGAGACAGAGTAAGGGAAACAGGGAAAATGGCTGTAGCTATACATCAGCAAACGCTGTATTGGCAGAGAGCTTTGCAGGGAGGTGAGTTACAGCCAGCTACAAAGAAGGGAAATATATTCCGCCCGAGAGAGCCCTTGAACATCAGACTCGCACGCAGCCGGCTGGGCGCTCGCTGCCGCCTTCCGAGGAGGAGCCTCCGCCTCGCTCCCCGCTCCTTCCTTTGTCCTGCCACTAGTGGGCTCAGCTCCCGGCCTGGCAGCACCCACAGCAAGCAGGTTTTCCCGAGGTGCCCAGCCCAGCCAGGGCTGCGGGGAGGCAGCACCTCGTCCCGCCTGGATGAAGGGGCTGGATGCGCTCCGGGTGTGGAGCCCTCCTGGTCCAAGCCACCAGCCCGGCTCTGCTCCTGCCTCTGGCACCAGCTCATCTCGCTGCTCCTGTCAACGAGCCTTCATTTTCAGCTGTTTAACACAAACTGTAACGAGCCATTGTAGACCAGAGCTGAGCGACTTAATTAATATTTAAAATGGCTTTTGAGTCTCGCAGCAGAGCAGAGCGTCATTCCTCAAAGTACTTCTGAGGAGGAGGGAATGCTGTGAACCTGATGAAGGCTCAGGCACAGATCTAGAGCGGCACAGAACCATCACAGGCAGAGAAAACCTCCAGTTTTTCCAAATCTGAAATATCAACAAGGGTGAAAATAAAACCAGTGTATTTTGCAAATCAGCCCAGCAAACACCATGGCCTAGCAATTATGGAATCGTGGAATGGTTTGGATTGGGAGGAACCTTAAAGCTCATCTCGTTCCACCCCCTGCCACGGGCAGGGACACCTTCCACTAGCCCAGGTTGCTCCAAGCCCCGTCCAACCCGGCCTTGGACGCTCCCATGGAACCTCTGCAGCCGACAGCTCTGCTCCTCAAAGCAGTGGGGGGTTTTTTCCTACCTTTTGCAGGACAAAAAAAGGCTTTCAGCTCCCAAGTAAGTCAGAGACCTGTGAGCACACGTGTGTGTGTGCACACCCTTGTGCCTGCCTGTGCTGGGACATGAGTTCACCTGTGCTGGCAGGACAAGTTACCCTCTGACAGGCGAAACTGAGCCCTTCTCTGCTCACAGCCCCTCGCCCTTGGCTCCCTCCAGGAGTGATTTATCTCCCGCTCTGCAGAGGCAGAGCGTTCCCCGGCGCAGGGCCCCGGCCAGCGGAGCATCTCCGCGGGTATGGAAGCGTTTAGGGAGTGTCTGCGAGCCCCCAGCTGCAGAGACATGAAAGGGAAGAGGCTGGGCGTGATTTACCGCGTGCTGAGCGGTTTGACAGTCACACTGTTTGAAAACCGCTGTCCTCTGGCTTCGTCCCCACGAGGGGATGGCTGGGCCGGCCGGGGAGGGGGAGGAGGAGGAGATTTATGGGGGTGCTCGGCCCCGCAGATGCCGGCCCCCCCTCCCGCCCCCGCCAGATGTGGAGCAGGGGAAGATCTGCTCCGGAGGGTGCACTTGGATCCCAAGCCCTCTACTCCGCAGATGTTTATTGACTTATGAGTTCAGTCTTTCAAGAAGCTCCCTGGGGTGCAGAGCTGTGCTGGTGGCTCTGCTCCCCCTCCATGGGGACAGCAGCTCTTGCCCCTCGATGGAGGGCACAGGGGCTCTGTGGCTCAGCTAATTGAGGGCAATAAGGAAGGCACCAGCATTGCCCACCTGCTCTTTGGTCCCTGATTCGTGGTGAGTGAACCCTCCCTCCCTGTGGCTCCTGGCAGCAAGCCCTGCGAGGAGGGGGAATCGTCTCCCTTCTCTCCCAGGGAGCCCTCCCGCTTCCCCCAAACTGGGCATGGCCTTAAACCCTGGGAAACAAGGGGAAGTGCCTTTCTGCTGTTGCTTTCTTTGGCTTTTGGGAGTCATCATTTCCCTCTGAGCGTGAAGGATGGAAACTTCCTCACAGGCGGAGAAAAGAGGTCAGGTTTGAGGCAATGGCAGGACTCCGGGAGCCGGGATTTTTAACGGCAGTGACTTTTTTGAAGTCTGTTTTGTGAGAACTGGCTTCCCTGTGTCCAGCAGAGGCCACCACCCAACTGGAGCTGCAGCCCACTGGGCTCTGGAGCTCCACACCACGTGTCCTGCAGTGGCCTGTGCCGGAGACCCCAAATCCCACTCTGTCACCGTCCCCCAAACACTGGTACAGCCACTTCAAACACTGGATTACTCTGTCCACCCCCTTTAGACCAAATGTGCCTTGGAAAACAAATGACTCTGTTGGGCTCAAAATGCTCCCGCAGCTGACTCTGTAATGAGCTGTTTATTATAGTTCCCATAAGTGAAATCCATTAAGTCTGACAGAAATGCAGCGAAAGTTTACATTCCGCATCCGTTTGAGGGCAGTTCTGAATTAAATTTGCCCCTTCCCTCCTCCACCCCTGCAAAGCTACACATGATACTTAAATGAATTTTCCATCATTATTTTCCAGAGGAACGAGGCCGAACTTGACGGGGCCCTGAGTGATTTGGCAACTTGTCCAACTCGTCTGCTCCCAGCCTAAATTTTCTCCCCTCCAGTGTCGGTTTTCAGGCTTGAAAACTTGAAAGGAAGAAAGGTGGTTTGGGGATGACATTGTTCCTTAAATCTCAGGCACGAGTGATTTGATGTTTTCTATCCTCCTCTCAAGATTAATCTCGGTGCGACGGGGTTACTGTTACAGCTGGATGGAAAATGGAATTTCCATTGTATGAGAAGTTCTGAGGTTTTGTCTCAAATCTACACAGAAAGCCCGTGTCTGTTACTGCATTATAACCCAGCAATTAATCCTCTCCTTGTGTATCAATTACAATATGACCTTAATGCAGAATGGTGAAGTCAAAATGAATGATTTGGGGATTTGAAAAGACACAGTGTTCTCATAGTTTTCAAGGAAAAGTTAAACAGAACCTAGAAGTGAGCGTGGAACAGTTTTTTGCTGTTGAATTACCGGTTTTCCACAGGAAAGCATTCCAGGTACATCCTTTTAATCAGGTTTTATTGCTGCTGGTAAGTGCTGTCTAACACGGCGCAGGGCTGGGGGTGTTTTCCAGCTCTCCTGACAGCAGTGAGGAAATGGGAGCTGTGTGGAGCAGTAAAAGGTGTGAACAGGGGCTGAGGAGAACAAACAGGACAAAGTGGGCAACGGGGACAGGAGATAAAAGCCCTGAATCCACGGCAGAACATCCCTCACCTTCAGCAGTGCTGGGGGGGTGTTTTTTGGCATCCTCACCAGGGGTACCTGGGGGGGCTCCCAGGGAGCTCAGAGCTCTCCAGCACTGCAGGAGAAGCATCCTCTGCCTCCTGTGCCCTCTGCAGCAAAGGTGAGAGCATCACCTGGCTCCCCCCGGAGAAGGAGATGAGTCTCTCGCCCAGGGAATGGCTCTGGAAATCGCAGTGATTACACAAACTGCGCCAGGAGAGGCTGATTGACCTTGGGAAAGCACTTCATACCTCTGCAGATTGTAATCAGGTAATGTCTGTGAAGTGCTGCGAAGGCTCTGGACAGAGAACGTTGTAAGATGATCCCAAAGGCAATAAAAAAAGGCAGAGATGCTGTCCAGCCATACACAGAAACTGTACCCTTGAAATTGCATTTCCTTCCTCCCCTCTCCTCCTCCTCCAAACGTGGCACCGATTTGTCAAGTCTGGACAGATAATCCAGAGCTGTGTGCCTGGTTTATCACCAGGAATGGCTGCATCACACCTGCACTGGGCAGAATACAGATTTTGATTAACAGAGATAAATCCAAGGGGTGTCTGATGGCTGGATTTTGTAAATCCGGCAAGAAAAGACTAATTTCTGCACAGTTGTGTGTGGTATGTGTGAGCAGGAGAGCCTGTCTGCATTAGCATATAAATGCATTTAAAGTGAGACAAATACTGGTGGCTTTGGCAAGCGGGATACCTCTGGAATCAGGAATGTAAACTGTTTAGAAAAGGCAACGTTTCTGTTTAAATGTAAGGCAAAGGCGGCTGGGGAAGGTAAACATCCTCCCTGAGCAGAAATCACCAGGGGGAACTCTGGGGAAAGGTGGGCCTGAGGGTTCTGGAGGTGGTACCTGGGTAATTCCCAGCCAGCCAGGCCCCCAGAGCAGGGATACCTGCCGAGGGATGCACACACAACTGCCCCAAGGGGTGGAAACCCTACCAAAACCAGATCCATCAGTGTAAACCCTCCCTCCAGACCGGGCTGGGTGATTTAGGATTGCAGACTCATCAAGGGTTTGGCCACTCCTTTGGTATGTGCTTGTCCAATTCCCACTGGCGAGGGCTTGCCAGCCCCGAGCGCAGCAGAAATGACAACAGCAATAAGGAACCCTCAGAAGTCTTAATTAAGCAGTGACCCGAATTTCTCTCTCTGAGCCTGGGAAAGTTTAAGGTAGAGTAAGGCCTGTTCTGTAAGGCAAAGCTACGTCTTTGAAAACCCTCTACTGCTTGGCTTCGTGGCGTGTTTACGTGGGGAGGGAGAGAAGGGAATGCTGGCAGAGGTCTGTGAGAGCCCCTGGTGTGCCCCACAGCCCCTGGGCCCGCTCACACACGGCCCTGGTGCAACACCAAGCTCGCCCAAATAGCCCAGGTTTCGCCTGTTCATCGCTCAGGGTTTGTTTTGGAAGCAGCTGTTAGTCCGTGCGGTAAAACAGAAGATGGAAAGTGTCACAGGAATGTGGTTGTCATGCGAAACCTTCCCCAGGAATGGCAAGGAGATTTATATTCTGCATTTGGTTTTAATTTGATGCATATGGCTGCAGATGCCTGAGATTGGGGAATGGCACTCGCAGCCAGGACGTGTTTTTCAGGGATGGCTGGTGGCCGAGTGCAGGAGGAGAGCACGTTGCAGCCTCACCAGCACCCACCAGCACCCACCACCTGTCCCCTGGGGCTCTGAGGGCAGACAGAGGTGTCCCCCTGATGTCACTCAGCTGGCCCCTTGCCTGCCCAAGTCAGGCCTTGAGATGTTCCTCCTCTGGGCATCCTGGTACCCTGATGCTGTCCCTGCACAGACCTGAGACTCCAGGATGCACAGCATCCATCCAAGCATTCCCACCTCCTCCAGGCTCTCGGGTAGAGCATCCCAATCCTTTCCTACCCATCAGCTCACCGCTGGCCATTGCTTCCTTACAGCATTTTTAAACTATTCCATGCCCAGGTTTGGCCAGGGGTGCAAGCAGCAGGCAGGCAATGTGGAATTATGAGTTTAAATGCTTTTCTCTCCATCCCTGCATTTTTTTTTAGGGGGGGAAAAAACCCCAACCCAACAGAACACAAACAAACCCAAACCAGATGTAGCCTGTGAGCTGTGAGCAGAGTGGGAATCTCACCAGTGGCCCTGGAGATAAACAAGGCTGGGCTTGTAAAGTGGAGACTGGTGTTGTGTGGGGAGGGGAAGAGGGGCGAGAAGAGGATCTCATTTTCAAAGAATTAGAAAAATGCGATGCAACTCCTTTAAAAGAAAGGGAGAGAGAGGGAGAGCAATGCAGGGAATGCCACAAAAGTCATGTAGGCAAGAGTGTGCAGCTGGCTGAGTTTGAAAACAAATGATTTTAATCAGCTGCTATTCAACTACTGTCAGCTCTGATTTACTGTGTGCAGCCAATTAAGGTTTTTGGGGGTTCAGAGGTTAGCAGTGAAACACAAAAGCGTGTTGTCAGAGGCCAGGAACACTGAAGCAAGAGCAGGAGTGGGGCAACGTCCCTCCAAGTTTCCTTTCCCAAGTTTCCTGCACCACGAGCGACCTCCCTGTCCTCAAACTTCACCCCTCTCACACCGAGCAAGTTACTGCCATAATCTAAAAATGACAAAATGACTCGAGGTATCCTCCCCCCTCGCCCCCCTTGGATCATCCCCAACACATTCGAGGCAAACACTTCCAGAAGGGCTGTGATACGAGCTTTCCACAATTAATTAGCCCAGCTAAGTACTAAGCAATGAAGAAAATCAAAAAGAAAAACTACATCTTCCCAAGTACGGAGCTACCTGCGTGTTCGCACAGCTCCCACCTCGGTGGCAGATAATAGTCTGGAGTCTCTGATCCCATAGTAACTCTTACAACTGTTAGTGCTGCTGAAATGCTGCAGGTTTTGGCTGCTGGCAGTGCCTGCATCTTGGTCCCACACCTTGGTCCTGTTTGCCCTGAGCTCCAGAATCCCGTCACCCCACCGCTGCCTTTGTTCCTCCTCCTTAGCCCTTTGATTTGTGCAGCTCTGCTAAGAATCTCCCTCGCAGCTTGTTGACTTATCACTCATCCCCGTGAGTTGCCATTCTCTCCTCTCCTGACAGCTTTGCCTAATGTACTTATTCATTCAATTTAAATAAATCGAACGCGGGCCTATGACAGCCGATAAGTGAGTCACACAAGAACAAACAGAAAGGAAGCACTGCAAATAGTCAAATGTCAAGTAGGAATGGAAAACTGTCCCTATAGCTCCAGCGAACCTTAGATGTCTAATATTTATGGCCAATTGATGTCATTAGAAAGTAAATAAGCCCTCTTATGCTGCATTACAAAAGATTAACTGCAAGCAATGGAGTTTAAATAGCACAGATAAGTGCAGATGGAAATAAACCTGTTTAAAGCTGGAAATATTTGCTGAACCTCCTCGCTGCTTTTAAGATAATTGATCTCTGTATATCTGTATTGAATCTCACCATAAAAGCTTTGAAACATCTCCTGGCAGAGCCCAGCTCACTCGTGACTCAAGCTCTCCTTATCTCTCCAGATTGCAGAGGGTTTTTTCATTCCTCAGCACTGCTGGGTGGGGAGCTCGGGGCCAGAGTCAGCACTTTCCATCCCGGGATGCTCCGGGCTGGGGTCCTTCACCACCTGCCCATGGAAAACCACCAGCCTTTCCCCAGCCCCAGTTGGGACCAGTGTGAGCATCTCGCACTCTGCAGTTTGCCTGGCTCTGAAGGACATCAGAAAAACAGGCAGCCTTTGAGGTGACCAGAGTGTGCTCCGAAACAGCCCGGCAAGGGAGATATTAACGAGCCACATTCTGCTGATGAGGAAAGTCAGCGAGGGAGGGAGGGAGGGAGGAAGAAGTGATTTGCTGCCTCATGCCCACACTGATCCCTGGGGCACATCCCATCCAGGGCTGTGGCTGTACCCGTGTCAGCCCCGGGAGGTTTCGGGGTACCTGTGGGGGCAGAGGGGACGCACCCGCTGGGATGCCAAGAGCTGCTGAACGCTGCAGGTCCCTCTGCAGTGCCCCTGAGAGCCTTTGAGGAGGCTGAGAGCGAGGAGGACACGCGGCCAAGGCAATAACTCAAGCGCTGGAGGCGAGAGCAGGCCCCCAACCCCGGGGCCCCGCGCCCTCCGCGCCCGCCCGCCGGGCACCATCTGCGGCGGGACTCGGTGCCAAGGCAGCGCTGCAGCACCTTCCCCTCTGCAGAAACATTTATTTGATCCTCCAGCCCTGCTTTCAGGATGATTAATCTGCGCCCGGCTGCGTGTTCAGGCTCTCCATAAAGGCAGGTGCATGTGTTCGTGTGCTGCTGCTGTCAGGGCCGTTAATGTAAGCGTCTGTTTTACAGCCCAATTGACAGCAGCATTGTTCTGGCAGGGTTACAGCTCTGACATGTGGAATCAATCTTTTTAACCTGTCAATTAATCAGTGGGCAGCTGTCAGCCCAGCTGAAAGGCCTGAAGGACAGTGCCCTTTCAATGGATTATACTGGATGCTCAGTGGAGTAAAATTGAACGCTTCATGTCTCAGGAACTCTCCCTGCATCCAGAGCGAGGCTCCATCTCGCCTTTCCAGGCCCTCCTGCCCAAAACCAGGCGGGGAAGGATGGCAGTGAGACACCCTGGCTGGGTGTAAGTGCTGGCTGAGACCTCCAACACACAGCCACAGGGCAGGGCTGAGCAGATCCCTACAGGAGTGTGTTGGCCTGGGCTCCCCCATCCTCGCCCTCCAGCTTCCCATGCCCCGCTCTGGTCCCAGGACAATGGGAGCTGCTCCAGGTAATTTCCTCCTGCTGTTCCTGCCTGTAATTCCCTGCAGGTGGGTGAAGTCCCCCCACCATCTCCTTGCTGTTTCCAAGGGTGGTTCCCACACCAGTGAACAGGAAGGTACCTCAGGGAGCTGACACTGGTCTGTAACGTGATCTCCCTCTTCCCACGGTGTGCTGGGATTCTCTCTATCACCTCTGGAGCAGGTATTGGGAAGGGGACCAGCCAACATCCCCCTGGAAGTGACAAGGTCCCCTGGCAGGGAGCAGCTCGGGCAGGAAACAAAAGCATAACCTTGAAAATGCAGCATTTCCCCGGCCCCCTCAGCCTAATGTTCTGTGGTGTTAGTTGAGTGGCCACTAATTTGATTCATATGAGAAGCTTGACCTTATTCCACCAAGTGTTTTCCAGCCTGGATTTCTCTAACTGCTTGTTTATAGAGAGTATATGGAGCATTTAATGTTTTTTCAGCTGTTTAAGAACTTGATTCCCTTTTTTTTTATAAGGCAGTCCCAAGAGAACAGGGTACAAGCCACAGCCTCCCCCCTCCCAGCCATCAGGGTGCCCAAACCTCCTTCCCTGCTCTGGTGCTGGGCAGGGAGGAAGGATAATTTATTTGGTGGCTGCATCATTAGGTGGAGGTGACTCCAAACGCCATTATCTTTGTTTAGCACAAGCAGGGAGCAGTTAGCGCTCTCCGGGTAATCTATCTTAGGATCAAAAAGCTATGGAGACACAGAAAAGCTCTTCTCAAAGCCTTAATCTCTCAGCACCATCATTTTCTCAGCCAAGGAGGGGTGGGGACCTGGGTGCCAATGCCTTCCGAGATGATTTTAGGTGATTGATCTCTCTAAACTGCTTTTTTCCCTGCTTGCCACGCAGACATGGATAGATGGAGCATTTATAGATAGATTATCCCTGTGTGAGATGGCTTTGGACAATTAGTCACAGGCTAAGGAGTCTCCCCCCTTGGTTGTCAGCCAGGGGAACACACTGAGGGGATCAGGATCTGCAGGTCTGGATGCCAATCCCGTGACAAGGAATGGCAAAGTGTAAGGTGGGAGGCAGGCACTGACCATTTGTGTAAAACAGCCTGCCTAAAAAGCAGTTTGAGATGGTCAGGACTTTGACAAAAGCACAGTGCACCTCCAGAGGAAAGCTGGATGCCAAGGAGCAGCACGGAAGGGAGGAGATGTGCAAGGAGAGCAGGTCTGGAGACAAACCCCGGGAGGGCATTGGCTCCTAGACCTCTCCCAGCAGCCACCGGTTTTCACTTGATCTATTCTCACGTTGCACTGCAGGAAATAGAGAAATATTATCTGCTGTTTTGCACCGAGCCAAGGTCACAGAGCGGCTGAACTGAGGTCCCTGTGCCCACCCAGGCAGCCTGGCTGAGCTCAGGAACCTGGGCTTGGAGGGCTCCTGGCAGTCCTTTGATGAAAGACACTAAAGAAGAGCAAATAGCAATTGAAATATTTTCATCTCGGGCCCTCTTACAGAAAGCGGAGAAGTCGAAGCGCCAAATGGCTCCTAATTTGCACCTGACTCTTTTAATCAAATTGAGCTTTCAGCCCTAATCCTAAACCAGGCTTTTCAGAAAAGATTGCAGAGAGGTTATTCATCAAGAGCAGCAGCAGCTCAGAGAAGTCATTAGCACCTATTCTTTTGAGAGAGGGAAAAACCGGGTGACCTGTTCCGCACTCAGCCCCCGCCTGGATCCTTCCCTGCCGAAAATCTGCTCACTGACACCCCGGGCATCAGCACCACCACCCCAGCTGGGAGGGGCAGGAGGGTTTTGGGGGTCCCCACGTGCCCGGGGGGGCTCTGCAGGGACACAGGGACACCCACACTGGGGTTACTCAGCTCTGGCCCTGCTTCTCCCCACCCTGGGGTACACACCCCCAGGTAAAGTCCTAAGTGACAGCCCTCTCACACCACTGACTTGGATGCATTTGTACCTGCTGATGATTTAGATGCCAACCACCCTCTCCTCCCGCCACGGGAACAGGAGGATTTTCAGGTGAAATTGTCAGATCAAAGCGAGTTTACGGAGCTCCTTTAAACAAATTTTTTGCAATAATAATTCCTCTGTGCAGTGTCTGCAGTAAAAGGCAATAGATTAGATGGCCAGGGAGCGAGCCCCTGGCTGTAAATCACTGCAGGGCCTGTGCAGCTCCTGCACTCTGCCTCCGTGGTTTATGGTGTCATCCCAGTCCCAGAATCCCCGGGGTGAATTACAGCCTCGCAGGCAGCGGGTGCCCATCTATTATCCTACATGTAAACAGGTATTCAAATAGCAGCTCCAGAGCCTTCTCCCTGGCATTTAATCATGCCTGTAATCTAACCCCAGCCCTTGCCAAGGTCACAGCTCTGATTGCTCCTGCTCCAGCTCGGCGGGTCTCAGCCAGCAGCACTGACAGCCTCAGACAAGCTGATTGTCCCCCAAATTAACTCTGATGCTCTGTGCAGAATAATTCAGTAGCAACATGGTCTAATCACCAACCCTGAGCCTGTCTGCATCCCCAGGGCAGAAGGGGAGCCTGACAGCAGCCCAGGGCTGCTCAGAGGTGTTCACCCTCCATGGCTGGGATGGGACATCCTCCAGACCTGCTGTGGGCTCTGCTGGTCTGGTGGGGGGTCTTGGGGCCATCCTAAACCCCCTTCCTGCCCCCTGATCCTCCTCCCTGCCAGCAAGTGCCAAACCACAGCCCTGGCTCCCTCCTCCACCTCCAGCTGGAAGCAGAGTTGTCTTGAATGGCCCATTCCAGCCTTCTGTGACTGAATTTCCCCTCCCACCCACACCAAGAGTGATCTGGGAGCACAGGGAGCGCTTGCAGCCCTTCTCCCGCTGGACATCTGGACTCACAGGTCCAGGGAGTCACAGAGCCCGGGGTGCAACTCACAGAGCATCACACGTGAGAGAACAGCCCAGACACAGACACATCCAGACCCTGTCCCACGCTGAGCCCAAGTCAATGAGATTTGAAGGTGCTCAGCAAAACCTTTTAAAGGATCCTTGAAGCGGAATCAATAACCAGTTCATCATCCTCCCTTCTCCTCTTTCCCCCGTGACACCTTTTCTAAAAAGCAGCTGAGAAATTCCTCAGTCACTGCCCAACCAGCAGGTAGTAAATCTGCAGAATATAAAGATGATTTTCATTTCCATTGGGTTACTCTATTTTTCTCTCTCTAAATATTTCAGGGGAGTTCGATTCATGGCCCTCTCTCCTTTGGCGTTAAAAGAAAATAATAATAATTTTTTACTTAAAAGGCAGGGAGCAAAGCCCCGAGCGTCGGGGCCCCGGTGCTGTGTGTTTCAAATGGTTCCCAGCTTCATTACTAGCTCTAAGCAAGTTCTGTATACATCACCTGGTTTAATTCAGCAATATCATCAGTGTCAATGGGCATCCAGCGGCTGCCGGCTATTGGTCATCCGGACCTGACACAAACTCAATAAATACTCCATAACCCCTGACAGCCGCCAGCAGATTAGCCCGAAATGAGCGATGGCCCAGCCAACACCTGCTGAACCAAATCACCACCGTGAGTGATGGGCCCGTACCCAGCTCTGACCACGAGTGAGATCAGGGGGGAAGAGTGATTTCACGCGCCCAGAAAAGAATTAGAGGCGGTGGCGGGAGCGATTGGGAAAAAACCTTCACGAGGCTCCTCGGTCCTTCCTGCCCCCCCTCCCCACCCTGAAATTCCAGGATTTGTTGCAATCCTGAGTTGCACCTTGTCCTGGGCAGGTGGAACCATGAAAAAACAAAAAATATCACAAAATGGTTTGAGTTGGGAAGGATATTAAAGCTCATCCTGTTCCACCCACATGCCATGGGCAGGGATACCTTCCACTGGACCAGGTTGCTCCAAGCCCTGTCGAGCCTCGCCTTGAAGTCCCTTGCAAACCTGATTTTTAACATGTTCAGCTCCCAAGGAAACCACAGGTAATACCAACACACCAAATAAACAGAACAAACTCAGAACAGCCAGGCCATGGCCAGCTTTGAGCACGTGGCTCTTCCAGGGCCTCAGTTTCCCCTTAGGCCAGTCAGGAACTATTTCTCTCTGCTTAGGGGCTTTTTGATCTATTCCTCCCAAACTAGACTTTTTTTTTGGCTTGACTCTGTCGCCGTGTCATCTCAGGAGTGATTCTGCACCAGAAGAAACAATCTGGCGCAGAACTGGGACTGACTCAATTCGCAGCAGTTAATCCTGTCCTTGCCCGGCTCTGCAGCTCGTTGCTCTGGGGGGATGCTGAGCTCCAAGACCCTCCAGGACTGGTCCCTGGGCTCTGTTTCCCAGAGCCTGGCACTGGCCCCTGGATGGGACCTGTCTGTGGGAATGGAGGGTGACGGCCCCGCGTGTTTGATCGCGTTCCTTTCTGTCTGCTCAGAATCTGTCAGCGTTTTCACTACCCAGAATAGCTGTCACTCCACTTTTGGCTCCGGGATCCTGTTTTGATTCCAGCCCTTATCGAGTTTATCTAGAATCCTTCTGCTCATTTAAAATAAAAAAAAATAAAAAAGCCACCCAAAAGAAAAATCTCTTACTGAAAAAGTGCTTTTGGAGTTTGCCTGAGCCGGCTCCCGAAGCGCCCTGTGTGGGTTTGATGCACTCCAGCCTAATTGATGTCCCCGCATTTGAAGAGCTGTCTGGATTAGGGGCCCGCCAAAGTCTTTCAGAGTAATGTGATTTGTTGGAGAGCCCTGGTATAGGTTTGCAGAAACACTGCTGCTCCCGCTGCCAGCTTAAATCAGATACCAGCCTGACCTCGGCAAGCAGTGTCTTCTCCTATAAATTTTGGCATCACAGTGAGTTACATCATTCGTGCTGCATTATGTGCTGTTACAGACAAGAAGTCACGCAAGTTAATGTGGCATCTGGCTGGAATTTAAAGGCAAAGGCACAAGGGTGGAAAATCCAACCCCACCTTTGCCCTCACGCCCGCAGCTGCTCCGCCAGCCTTGCCCACGGCCGGCGTGGTGCTGCTCCCACGGGGCAGGGATGTGTTTCCTTCCAGGGACAAGTCCCATGTTTATTGCTGGAAGGCTCTTCCTCTCCACTCTGCTTTTGACAAGAAGATGAACAGGAATCTTTCATCTCTGGGAGGCACTGACTGACTCGAGCTCCATCTGGAGATGCTGGTGAGCATGAACACACGGGGGGATGGTGGTGGGCGATGCAGGGAGGTCCCACTGAGGTCACCTGGCTGTGAGAGGGCAGAATACAGCCCCACACAGCCCAGGAGGGCACAGGTGCTCCCAAACAAGAACCCCTGCACATTTTGAACCTCATTCATACAAGGGCTGCCCAAATTCCCAGCTGTGTCCACACGTCCAAGTGGGAGGACACGCGTCCTCACGCGCCGGCCATCCTGTCCCCGGGAGGATCACCATGTTCCAGCTCCACACTGAAGCAAAGAGATCTTCCAGCATGCCCAGGACCCCTTGGCCAGCCCTGCACCCCTGTGGTCCGTTGCCAGGCACAGCTCAGTGTCCCCCAGAGGTGTGGGATGAGCCCCCAGCGTGGGCAGTGCCCGTTGTCCCCCCGTGCCGTGAGTGATGGGCAGCCCTTGGAGAGAGCAATCACAGCCCCGCTCACAAATGGGCACTTCTCTCATTCCTGCTTAATTTGCTCCTCGCTGCTTTACAGAAGCCGTCCCCAATTAGCCAATTAGGAGTTAATTTGATTTGCTCTGGCAGGACTGCAGCCCGTGGTGGATGCACACAGCGCTGGGTCCAGCCCAAATTCCATCCACCTTCCCCGTCCTTCCCCAGAAGCCTGGGACAAACATCTGCCTCAGACAAGGCACCAAACCCCCATCTCCCAAATCCAGCACTTCCAGCTGCCCCTGCCCTGGACCTCAGGGAGATGCTGCAAGCACAGACGGTTCAGAAGTGTCCATTAAACAGCAGAACCTGAACGGGGCTGGGGGTTGGTTATTTTGGGTGTCCATTTTAATACAGGTGAGGAAAAAAAGAAACATTTTGCATTTTTCATTCTGAGTGACACAGGACAGAGAGGCAGAGAAACATCTGTGTGCAAACCATGAATTTTCCAGAGAAGAAAATCTCTTTTCAGTTCTGGTTTGACTCTAACCTATGGCACAAACACCACCATGTGCCCAAAAGGTTTCACCCTCCTTCTGCCAGGGAACACCAAGATCTTAGAGACACATTGGGATGGGGGAAGAGGTGATGGGCGAGGAGGGAACAGGCCATAATATTACAAAGCACCCGGTGAAAAACTACAAATGGATCACTGCATTTTCTGTCTACAGGGCTCTGCCTTGAAAGGGGTTTTCGCTGTAATTGTAATTGATGTTTTCCTTCGCCCTTGTAAAATGGTTTAGTGGCTTGGAAATGATTTAAAGGAGGGATAAATATGCAAAACCCGCTCAGGTTCCTGTCAGGCTCAGCTCCTTCAGCCCATGATATGAGGAGATCATGAGATAAGAGCAAGAGACAACCCAGAGATCCCAGATCCCACCAAAGGACCCCAGGGAATGTGTCACCTCTCCCCACGTCACAGGTCCCACTGATGGGATCCCATGAGCAGATCCCTGGGCATTTCCTCCAAGACCTCTGTGCCCCTGAAGCCTATTTCCCACTTGGCCAGAAATAACCTGGGTTTGGGGGCCTGTCAAATGTGCCACAAAGACTGGAGAGAGGATTCAGAAGGCTGGAGAGGGGATGGAGATGACAGGGGAGTGGTGGCTGGCTGAGTGCCTATGGAAATGAGGGTATTAATGGAGCTGAGTTTGTAATAAATTGGAATTTATGGTACAATTAGCACCTAGGACCTTGGATGGGTGTCTCTGTTATTTTAAATCTAAATAACTAACTACATTAACACTACCCCTACTAGTTGTTTTTTGTAGCATAGCCAAGGCCCAAGTAATTTACTAAAAATAATGAGCCTGGCTCAGTGAGGACCAGCAAGACTGAGACAGCTCAACGGGGTTACATTTACAGACGGATGTTTTCCAGATGCCATGGTGACTGGTGGTGTAGGGGGATCAAGAGAGGAGAGGAAACAACTCTGGGGCCCAAATCAGGCCCCAGCAGAGCCAGGACAGCACTTGGAGCACGAACCTCTCCAGGCTCAGAGTCAGCCCAGCAATGCCCTCCACACCGTCCTGCAGCTCAGGAAACCACAGACAGTCCTGAGATGCTGCTGTTGCTGTTGTTATTATTATTATTCTCTTAAAAAGTTCCCTCTGCAGACTGCTGTGCTGGTGACATTCCCTTCAAACCGCAATAACTAACCTGTCACAGCCTACAAACGCTGACAATACAGCGCCGTGTGGGGCTGACTTAATAAACCTCATTTACATTCATTTTGATTCGCTCAGGCATTGAAAAACATTTCACAGGGAAAAAAGGAATAAGCAGGAACCTCTCCCAGCTGACATGATGTTTGCTGATATGATACGAACGGACTTAATAGCAGCACGTATGAGAACATGCATTCCTTACAATATTTGCAAATGGGCTTCTTTTTATTTACTTGTGATTTTTTCCCCTCCCCACACACTCCTTTTCTCTTTCTCCTCTGTGCTGGTGCCACTTGTGCTGTGGGAGCACTGCCATGACCACAGCTCTGTGCCTAAGAGATCACATCCTAAACACCCCTCTGCTGGATCGACCCACGGGCAGGGTGGGAGGATCACAGACTCACGGAATGGTTTGGGTTTGAAGGGACCTTGAAGATCATCTCATTCCACCCCCTCATTCTTGCTCCAGTTTTTCACTTTTGCTCCATAATCTGAGGCTCTTCCCCCCAAATTCCTTCCTAGTGCAGCTCCACAGTTCCAAGGTGTCACTGGGAGCTGCACTGGAGCCTGCACAGCATTGCAGGAACCTCAACTGGGCTGAAAGTTTATCTTACCTCAAAGAGCGATAAACACTCGAGGCCTGGTGGTTCTGTTCTTCCTGCTGAGCTTTTTCCTGCTGACATTGGTTTAAAATAAGTTCCTCCTGATTTACATCTGTCTAAGATCAGAAGGGAACAGAAGGACTTTCAGCAGAGCAGGATGCTGCAGACGAACACACGGGGCTCATTTGCTTTCTCTTATCTGATTTGCATCACTTCGAGAGACAGTTTAATTTCAAACACTGGCCCTGAGCAATTGAGAACTGGGAAAAAATAAGCCCCCAAACCCAGAAAAAGGTCTCACAGTTAAGCAAGTCAGAGAGGTGTGCGGAGCTGGGAAACCTTCTGGGAAGGGGGAACGAGACCACGAGGTGAAAAACAACACCGAAGGGGAAGGTGTAGGGAAAAAGGATTTTGCTGCACTACAGGAAAAGCTCACAGGCTGCTCGGCCTCAGCACAGTCTGCACCCACCCAGGCTCTGTCTGCACCCACACAGAGCCCACTTGCCCCCCTGCCCTTCCCCAGTGCCCACCCTGATGCTGCCTCTGCCTGGCTCAGCCCTGACATGTTTGCCGCCAAACACTTGGATGTGCCGCTCCTCTCCTCCTCCCTGCCCTGATCCCACAGCCACCACCTTCCCCAGACCTGGGAAAAATCGACAGAGCAACAGGATGGGGAAAATTGAGTTGTCTCATCCCCCCCTTGGGGGGCTCTCGCTTTCCTGCCTGCATTTGAACACGTCGTTTCCTACATCTCCTGATGAGAGTTCCCATCGACCAACGACCCCCAAATGCCTGTGCCCATCAATAGTCCCTGGGATCTGATTGACAGGGCTACTCCCCCCTTTGCAGTCCCTGTTTCATCCATGCCCTGCCCAGGCCATCTCCCGTTGCTTCCATGCTCCTGCAACCCTCAGTCCCCAAGAAAGGTGATCCTACCCATGGTGCAGGATGAAAACTCGAGCGCCCAGATCACACCATCTCCCTTAGACACCCCAGCAACCTCCCAAAAAGGCTCCCTGTCCCAGGAGGTGCAGGGACACCCCATGGGCTGTGTCAGGTGTTTGCAGGAATCCTGCCAGCACAGCCCACCCCTCATCCAGGCAAGGGGGAAAAAAAAAATAGAGAAAGAATATTGAACTTCTAATGCACTGTAATTACCAAATGATCCTATCTCAGAAGCAATGGGGCCCTGTGGGATTTATTGCTGTATTAACAGTGGTTTTCCATTGCATTACTTAATGAATAATGTCTAGGCTAATAGCACACACACACATAGAAAAAAAAGGAAAAAAAAGTGAGAACACAACTCCACTGTAATTATTATTTCTTCTAATGCAGCCACTTCTTGCATAAATACCCATCTCTCTTTATTGGGTTGTTGTTTAAAAAATGTTTCCTATTAAATTGCCATCGGTGCAAGCCATATATTACGGTTATTATTTCCACTTTTGCCTTACAAAGGTATTTTGCTGCTGCCTGGCACTCTTGCACACCCAACTGACCACTCAGCTCCCGTCCTTGCCCCCGGTGCCACCCTCGGCTCCGCTGCCCGGCTCCTCCGAGGGCCGCCAGGACCTCAGCTGAGCAAACAGCCCAGCCTCTGTTTATTTTGGTAGCCTCACAAAATATTTATGGAGAGTTATCCGAGCAGAAAGGCTGAATGGAGATCATTGCAATGTGTCAAATTAAAGAGTGCTTAATGCTGCCTAATCTCCTGGTAATTGCCGCGGCGGCAGCGGATGGCATTGGAGCTGGGTGAGAAAGCTAATGACAGGCTGGGTGAGGGCGGCTCCTGGCACCAGACACGGCCAGCAACTGGGGCTTCTGCTCTGTATTTTGATCTGTGTGTTGGTCAAAGGACCCCTCACCACTCCTGAGCGTCAGGGACCCGTAGAGTGCCCAAATGCAGGGCCCTCAGAGGGAGGAAACCTGCGCCCCATCAATTAAAACTAAGCAGACAGGGAAGATTTATCATCTGCACTGGAGACCTGGGGAACTGAGGCATCCAGAGACTAGGAGACCCAGGAAACAGCAATAATAAATGCTACTTGCAACTGCTGATGCTTATCTGAACTTCACAGAGTTTGTGTCGCACTAATTAGCGGGGCAGTGTCTGATTAGCTCCCTGTTCACTGGAGGATTACTGTGCCTATCTGGGCATCCCGTGCTCTGATCACTGAGCCTCAAAACCAACCACCTGTGGGGCATGGGGGACTTCCATCCCCGTGGCTTGCCTCCTTTTTGTCCTTCATGGGGTCAGCAGCAAGTGGAAAAGAAAAGGAGAGACACTGGCGTGGGCCAGCCTGGTTTGGGATAGGCATTGGGAAGACCCAATTAGCTACTGGATGTATTTTTAAGGGAATGCTGATTTTGTTCCTTAAGGCCTCTTCTTTCTCCCTTTAATAATAATCCTGCTTTTGGAACAGCAAACCCATTGCCCTGGCAACAAGCTGTGATGTCAGAGGAAGTTGGTTCCAACACTCTCAGGGGAAGAACCAGGAGCTGGTGACTGCAACAAGAAAGACTCGTGGTTTGATGCCAACCAGCCCGGCAAAAGGGCTCCCTGAGCTCCCCCAGACGCACAAGGCCCAGAGTGGGCACATCTTCTGGGCAAAAAAGTGACTCAGCACGTCCCCCCAACCATCAGCAGCAGCAGCAGCTCCACAGTGAGTCAGCCCCTGGCTCAGCCAGCACTCGTGGGACGCCTCCACTCCCACCCCTGAGTGCACAGCCCAGCACTGTGGCCAACACTGACCATCCCAACAACTCCCCAGGACCCTCAGGGCTCCCCACCTCCCACTGCCCATGGGGAGAAGCCCCGTGGATCAGGATGGGAAGGGGGGGATACGGGAAAGGGTTGGATGAGGGGAGGGGGGGGCTGAACCGGTCTGTTCCAGTTACGGAGCTCAGCAAGCGAGAGGTTCATCATTAACTGTCAAACAGCGGTTTTAATCAGCCCTGCTCTCGGTGGAAGATAGATTTAATATCAAGGCACATTTTCAGAGCCATTAGTTTAATTATGACAGGTGTCTGCAAACTGGATGGCTCTGCTTTCAGCTCTGAATGACAGCGCTTAATTCCACGGGCCCACAGGGGCCACGAGGGTACTTTACAAAAATGAGCTTCCATTAAAGCATAAGTGTTTCTTTCTTTCTTCCTCCCTTTCTTCTTTTTTTTTTTATACATATATAAATATATATTTCTCTCCTTTTGTTCTCCCTTCTCTGCTGAGAAAATGAGAGCTGATCAGAAAATTGCCCTTTAGTGGAAGGCAAAATAATTTTCCTTGCCCATTAGGACGGGGATTACAGGTTAGGAAGGCCGTGCCCCACGGTCTCTGGCCAGGCAGAAGCACAGCAATTTGCTGCTTAACCTTCCCATTATCCATCTTCTCCCGTGTTGTCCCAATAAAATGGGTAAATAACCAATCACAGTAACAAATAATGGAAGGTTTGGGATGATGCTCACCCCGAGCAGAGACTGAAGCAGGTCCAGGTCTGCTGGGGGAGGCCACCTCACTCTACCTCACTGAACATTTTCCACCCCCAGCACCATGTCAGGTGAGGACACGTGGTGCTCACCCACATGCACCTATTTTAGGCCCCAAAAGGTCCTCCCCTCACCCTTATTCCCTAAAAATGGAGAGGGGCAGGGAGGGGCAAACCCACCGGGACTTCTGCAGGCTGGGGGAAGTTTGGATTAACTCCAACAGTGCAGCAGCTCCAGCCCTGCCCTGTGCCCTCCACCCAGCCCTGGCACTTTGCCAGCTTTCCCCCTGGAATTGGGGTTTTCCAGGGGGCGGGATGGAGGGGAGCGGGACGGCCAGCCCGGGATGCGCGGGGATCCCGCCGGCGCTCTGCCGGCCGCACAGTGACCTCTGCTGCAGAGCACAGCAGCTGCCAGCCGGGCTCACAGCGCCTGCAGCTCACAGAGAGATGTTCTCCAACACCCCGAGGCCCTGCCCAGCCTGCCTGCCACCCCTGCCTTGCTCTGGGGTCCTGCAGGGGGGCAGCCCCATCACTGCATCAGCTCCCCCTAATTCCTGCTGGGAGCATCGGGGAGCAGAGGAGCAAATGAAAGGCTGCAGCGGCTCAGACTGCCCTGGGCACGCTGCAGACAGGTTCTCCAGCTCTCCCAAGGCAGAAAATTCCTCCAGACCAGGTTCCCTCGGGGTTTTGCCCCAGCATCCCAGCCCTGCCCTGCCGCTCTGCCCTCCCCTGTGTCGCCGCCTTGGCCGCGGTGAGACCGGCCCGAAACGTTCCCAGGCAAGGCTGTTCTGCAGGGAAATGCCAGGCTGGCACTCTGCTGTTCCCCAGGGAAATGCCAGGCTGGCACTCTGCTGGGCTGGGGAAGTGCTGACACAGCCCTCCAGCCCGGGCTGGCTCCAAGAGGACAGAGCCTGGAGCAGAGCCTTCTCTGCACAGGGAGCCCCCAAGGCCCTCAGCCCCAGCCTCTGTGCAGTCTGGAGCCTTTCAGGCTGTTTCTAAAAAGGTCAAAAGGAAATATCACTCCTACTTTTCCCCCAGCCTGATGCTGAACGTTGAAGTCTCCAGCCGGCCCCAAGCGCTGTTATTTCTTACTCCTAATTCGCGGGGTCCCTTGTTATCTCCTCGTGTCCATGACCTTTCTGTCGTGTGTTTAGGAGCTGATGACGGGGAGTTAAGACATGCCAAACTCATTCCACTTGTGAGACAAACCACAGCAGCCTCGAAGGGCATGGGGGAAATCCCCTCCCAGCCCCTGCCCCACGCGCAGACACCCAAAACAAATCAAAACCCCAACGAACCAAAAACCAACTCCAAAGCTCAGCCCTACAGAAAGCAGTGACAACACACAGGTCAAGCTTCCTGCTAAAACAGCCCCCTCACGGGTTGATCTCGTAGGCTGTTATTAAATCATGTTTCTCTGTGGGGTGTTAAACGTAACACAGGTTTAAGTAACTCCAGGGTGCCTAAAGGGGACAGGCAGAAGATGTTTTCTCAGCATTTATTGATATCAATATATATATATTCGTATTGATGAAGCATTGGCTGTCGGGTTCCCAACAGAAAATCACTCCTGATGCAATAAAGCCCCCAGCCTTGTTCAGCTCTGCTAACAGCAACCCTTGCCCAGCATTTAATTACCATTTCCAGACTGAGAAAACCAACCAGACTGATAGGAAGGGAAAATATCCCTGAGCACCACAGGATCCTGCAGCACGGGGATGGTATTTGCTCCCAACATGTCCCTGAACAGGCCATTTACAGGAGGAGAAGCCCCTTGTATGGCACAGAAAAATAATTAAAAAAACCTTCAGGAAGGTTGGGAGCATAAAAATTTCTGGCTCTGTCGTCTCTCTGTTTCTGCAAGCAGCAAAAGATCCATAATTCTCACACTTAATGTAATTCCAAGGCATCTAAAGTGATTTACAGTCAGTTTACTCAATACTTTCAGCTTTATTTAATGTAACAGTTATGGCACATAAAAAGTTTATTGAAAATCCTTTGGGAGTATGATTGAGTAAGAAACAGTCATTGCTAATACCATTACAAGGGCTGAAGAGAAGGATCCCAGCATGTTCCCCCAGTGACCTCTCTGGCTCTGTGATCCGGGGTCACGCCAGGAAACCCTTCCCTGCTCTGGGGGGACACGGTGCCACCTCCCTCCTTCCCTGGAGGGGAGCAAAAGGCCTGGGAGGCGCCTCATGGAGAGCCCCAGGACGGGAAGGGAAGGGAAGGAAGTTCTGGGAAGCTGCTCAGGGAGGAATTTCCCTCCTGCCAAACTCACTGAAGCAGTTATTTATTTTCATATTTGCCACTTGCGAGCAGAGCCGGGTCTCCCTCCGGAGAGCAGAGGGGCTGGTTTGGGTGGGGTTGGGATGAAAACAGGGGGTGGGAAGTGCATGGATCCCCCTCAGCCTGGCTCCTGTCGGCTCTTTCAGCACCACCAGCCTGCTCAACTTCTCCCCAGAAGTGAAATTGCGAAAGATGTTCACTTGCCTTAGCCATTAACGAGCATTACTTTTACCATCGTTATAGCAATAACTGTAATTTAATAATTGCCAGCACTGTCAGTGATAACATCCACAGTGGTGAGCAGCTCTCAACATCAATTTTTGTTGGATGTTCTTGCAGCGCTGGCAGCCCACCAGGGCTGCCTGAAACAACAGAAGACTCACATTTATCTTAAGAGGTGAGAAAATGGACGTAACAATTGTTCCTGTCGCTCTGGCAGTGCCTGCACCTCCAGGCACAGCCCAGACCCAGCCTGTCCACGTGGTGTAAACACAACAGGTCCCAATCCCTCCCAAGGGCACTTCCCATGGCTGGATGAGGGCTTGGAAAGGAGAGACATCAGCCTGGTTCGTGCCCAGCCCCACGTGCAGCCTCGTGGGCGCAAAGCGCGACCTTTCCTTCGGCTGGGGCGCTTCCAAGAGCTCTCTTCTCAAACCTGCCTTCCCCCACCACCTGTGTTTTCCAGGAATCAGAGGTGAGAGGTGTGTCACGGGAAGGTGGGAAGAGGCAGCCAAACCCATGCAAAAATTCACAGTGCTCCGAGTAAACTGGAATAAACAGGCAGCGAAAGAAAAACATGTTCCACATGTGCGTGTTCCACAAACAGAAAAAGGTTACATTTTTCAGATAAGATGGATGATGGATTGTTTAGCTGTGTTTGTCAATCAAGTATTAAGACTTGCAAAATTAAAATCAGAGCGGTTCAGAGATGGGTTCCAAGCTCTCCAAAACATCAGGTTTGGCATTTCGAGAGCTCTCAAGTTATCATCTCTAGACACACGAAGGGAGAGATGGATGGGTGATTTGGAGAAGAGATGGAGACATTCTTTCAAGAGTTTTTTCCTTTTTTTTTTTCCTCTTTTTTTTTTTTTCCCCAAGAGATGATTTGCTTGTGCCAAGAATTCAGCCTGGGGAAAAGTCCAAATGCAGAATTTCCTCTTGCTCAAACTGGGGCTTGGCCCAAACCAAACTCTGGCTCCAGCAGGGAGAGGGAGAAGGGGTGAGGTGCCTCCAGCCCGGCCCTGTGTGAGCAGGACAGGGATGGGCATCACCAGGACACACCTGCCTGCGCCCCCAGAGTGCCATTTCCAGGTGCCCAAACGGGAATGTCGAGCAGGTGGGTGGGAGAAGAGCAGCATTTCGTGCTGGGGCTGGCAGGGCAGGCTCCAACAAGTCCTCTATTGTTAGACAGAAATTCCTAGAAACAGATGCAGCAGGCTCAGAGCCTCAGAGCCAGTTCTGGAGTTTGGGGTCTGCAGGGAGCAGACCGTGTAGCTTATGGATTAATGTGCTATTATTACATTACTCTTTAAGCTTCAAAGGTCTGCCAGGAAACCTAAGCCTACTATCTATTGAATGACATTTTAAGAACAAATAATACATTAATATATTTAATTTGAGAATAAACACATACATTATGGGAAGGGATTTTGTCTATGCTGATAAGTCAGTGCCTGACCTTTCTGCTGCAATCCCTGGGTGCTGAGCCAGGGCCTCTCCCCAAAGCCTCGGCCTTACCGCGGGTCCTGCCGGCTCCGAAGCGCGGCTGCCGCCCCTCCTGGAAAGGGGGAGCTCAGCCCTAATTATCCCTTCCACGCTAATCTACAGCCACACTAAATCTCCCTGCCTCAAATTAGTTAATCAATTAAGTGTCAAACCGCAGAATGTGAGTGATTGTGGGCCTGGATTTATTGCCTTGGCACCCGCTGCCTTCGCTCTCCTCCAGCGCGGGTTTTGGGCTGGGAAAGTTTGGGGCAGGAGGTTCCACCAGCTTTTTAGGGAAGGGTTAATGAGGCTCTCCTGCCCCAGGAAGAAAGGAGTTGGACATGTGGAGTCCTGCTGGAGGGAGGAATGACCCCATGGACTGGGATATACTGGGGGCAGCTTTGGGGGTCCCGGTGGGCACCAACCCAGGCCAGCAGGTCAGGGGGGATCCTCCCCTCTGCTCAGTGCTGTGCCCTGTTGTGTCTTCACAAAAGAGTCATGGACAGGCTGGGGAGAGCCCAAAGAAGAACCTGGAGATCATTAACCTCAACCACCCTGTGGTGCCTGAGCCCTTCCACGCTCCATCTGGGTCGTTACAATCACACAAGTCAGAGAAGCCCCATTATTTGCACAGGTTAGCTTGGGAAATTTTAGAAGCTGATCGATTTTGCTGAAAGCCTTTTCAGCTGCAGAGAGGGGTTGGTTTTTTTTTTTTTAATTTTTATTTAGAATCTCAACAAAAAGATAAAACTGATAACTGCCACAGTTAGCTTTTTCAAAAGTTGTGAAAATATTCAGCTTCGGAAAACATTTCTGGTCAAAAAATAAAATAGTCTGCTTTCTTGGAGACAGTTTCAAAAATAAATGTCAGCCTTTTAAGTGCGTATTTGAAAGAGGAAAGTTTTTTAAAAAGTGTTTTGTGGGGTTTTTTTTGGTTTCTTTTGTTGTTCTTGAAAAACAACAATGACATTTCAGAGGAAATTTCAGTTCTGCACCCATTTACAACCAGAAGCAGAAGGAGAAAGAGGTGATTGTTGAATTCTTGGGTGCCTGGGGTGGGACCAGTGACGCCCCTCCCTGCTCCTGGCCACTTAAAAATGCAAATCCAAAGGCCAGGTTTCGGGAGAGGCAGCACAGAGCTGGTGGGGAAAAATTGCCAAAGCCAGGTTTATTGATCCCCGGGCGAGATTGATGGCACAATAAGAGCAGGAGGCGAAGAGTGATTTTGCTTTTGAAAACGTTGATGAATAAGCACTCAGGGGCAACAAATAGCTGGACTCCCCGGATGATGGACGGCAGCAGGCGAGCAAGATGCATTTTTATAAATGGGTGAAAGGAGAGGAGGACTTATTAAAAAAAATGAATGACCACACGTGGCAGGGATATGCCACTGGGGAGAAGCCAGCCATTGATTTATGTGCACTACTGGCATTTGAAAATTCAATAATAACATTGACAAATGAGAGGCAAAGCTGGCCAGAGGACAGCAGAGAACTTGGAGTGGAGAAAGAAAATGCCAAGGTCAGGATGAAGGAACAGAAAAACATGCTTATGTTGGAAAGGTTTTGAGTTAACTCATCTATATAAAGACATTAAGAAAAATCACTCTGGGATCAGAGCTCACCATCCTGGCTGTGGCACCGACTGGGGAGAAGTAAACAGAGGAGCTGTGGCACGCAGTGGAGCTCTGTGGGGATGTCTCCCTCCTGGCATGGGGAGCAGGGATCTGTTAATGTGCCCCTCGTGATGTCGATAAGCTGGTGCCTGGTACTGCCTGGCACCTCTCAAATGAAATACCTGTTGGCAGAACACTACTCCTGGCGAGCTGAGGGCTCTGAAGCAGAGCTCTGTCTTCCCTTTCAGGGGAAGGATGGAAGGAAAGCCTTGTTACAACAACCACAGATCCATGGCTCTCGCAGCCCCACGGAAGAAGAAGCACTAATTGAACTCATCAAAGCCACCTCTGGCTCCCACTTGCATAACAGCTGGTCCTCCCCAGCCAGCATGGCACATAATGTTACCTTAACATTTGATCCGCTTAATGAGCCCCCCCATTTTTTTCTCCTCCTTGTCTCCTGGCTCTGTTACAAGTGGCAGTAAAAGAGGAGACATGGAAGGTGTGAGAGTGGCAGTGTTGCTGTTCCTCGCTCTTTCTCACTGTGCCTGGCCTCCCTCCGGGCCTGTACTCCTCTCTGAAGATGTCTTTTCTAAATGCTGGGAGGTCAGAGGTGGGGATGGAACATAATTCCCGTGCTCTGGTGAGCTTGGCTCAGCGCAGGAGCTCTGAGAATTCGAGCCCTCTAGATATTATGGTTGGGTTCCTTCCCTCCCGCCTTTTTACAAAGAGTTAATTCCATCCTCAGCAGAGCAGCTGAGACTCCTCTTCGTGATGCTTTTCTCAGCCTTCCAGCCTGGCAAATCTCCCTGCCAGAGGCAGCTTTAGTTTTAAATACTGTCTAATATCATGTCACTGAATAGCTGATGTGCAACACCGGCCTGTGTGTTTTAGGATGTGTCCCTAAACAAGCCAACTAAACCTTCAGTACCAGGCAAAATCACCCCTTGGATTCACTCTGCTCCAGCCAGAGCCATCTTTGGCCAGGTGATTTTGGGGAGATTCCTAAAAGTGAGGTCAAAATGCCCATCTCTGTGGGAGCTGGGAACAGACAAACCTCGGCCTTTTGTGGGACCATGGCAGAAGTGTCAACAGAAGGATTATACATAATCTTATTAAAATTACAGTGCTGAGAATGGAGTTTGTAGTTCTGTTGGATGTTCTCTATATTTAGATTCCATGGTGCTGGTGCCACTCAGCTCCTCTATATCCAGAATTAGTATCCTTGACAATAATGAGGTACAAACACACATTTTTGCTTAGTTGTGTGAAAGTTCTGAAAAGAAACAATATCACCCTGAGTTTCCTTAATCTGAGGATCTCAAAGCAGCTCATGGAGGCAAAGTGTCTTCCACAGGAAAGTATAGTGGAGTAAAGGGGATTTGTTGGATTCATCCAGGTTTTAGAGTGATTCTGTGGATGAAAATAGACTGGAACTGTTGCAGAGAAGGCTGGAGCCCCTTCCAGTTCCTGCCAGGTCTATCTCTACCCCTCTGAAAATCTCTCAGTAAGGGTTTCACACAAACAATTAAGGTTGGCAAGGAGGGCCTGACTCTTCCTGGTTGCTGCAAAAAAAACATCCCCTGCTCAAGTCTGACATGACTGAAATAATTAATGAGGGAAAGGTTGGAAAGCTGATAAAATCCGTGCGAGCCCACCCCTCCGCCCGGCTGGGGGAGCGGAACGCCGAGAGCTGTGTCAGCAACAGGGCTTTTGCAATCCAATTTGGAGCAGTGCAGCTGAGGACAGCATTAATTTGGAGTTTGGAGCCTGTAAAGCACAGCCCCATCCACGGCTGGTGGGATTCTGCTGCGTGAGCCCCCGAGGATCCGGCCACAGCATTGTAGCCCCTCTCCCCCCAGAGGGTGGGAGCAGCTCCCCAGCATCACTCCAGAGCCCATTAAACCAAAAGTAAGATACCTCCAATCATTATTACTCATTTTTATGGCCATGTTGTTCACCAGTGACTGAATTTAGCTGTCAAATGTATAGAAAAGAAAAATAAAATCTGAGCACCAGCCATCTGCGCCCCAGAAAGGTTTGTGTTTCCCTGGTTGTTTATGGCACGAGGTCTCAGCTCCTTTGTTCCCCACCAGGTTGGTTATCGTGTGGGAAATGAGTGGGTTTCACTTCCCCATTTATAAGGGCTTTGCATTCCCCTCCTGTGCGGGCTCGCTCTCTCCCTATATGTATTTTTAGTCCATATGTCTTGGGTTGACACGTGAAATTGTGTTTGTTTTACTGGTTCTGTCTCTCTAATAGTTTTTCCTTGCAAAGGGATCCAATGTTGGTTATTTACTCTGCTCCCTTCCAGTGCCATTATCGCGGGCGCTCGGTTCAATCAATCCCCTTCCCTGAGAGCTCTGAGGTTCCCTGACCGATCTGAGAGCGAAGGGAACGAGCAGGGAGAGCTCAAACCCTCCCTGGGCTCAGCTCTGAGGAAGCTCACAGGCTGTGGGGTCAGGTCCTCACCTGGGACCACTCAGTGCCCGTCCCCAGAGCAGCCCAAGCATCCCAGAGCCGAGGGTTTGTCCCGGACCAGGGCTAGGAATTCCAGGAGTTCTTTGTGACTGGAGAGAGGAATTCACTCTCTCAGCCATCCACCTCGAGGCACCTTAGCAGCCACTCAGTTTTCCAGCAGTTTAGTGGTCGTGCTCAGAAACCTGTGCCCTTCCAGGGCCTCTCTTAAGCAGAGAGTCCCAAATCCAGTGGCCACTTAAGAAGGCCTTGGCCAAAAGGCATCAAGAACGAGGCACAGTCGATACGGGCTGAGAGTTCCACTCCATCAGACCATGTAAACACGTATTTAGCTCTAAGTGGATAAATAATCCCTCTGAAAGCCACCCACACCGAGCACTTCTCAAGGTCTGGCGCTGGGCTTTGGGTGAGCGTCGTAATTTTCCTCTCTCCAGCTCCCCGAAGGAAAGTGCAAGCACAAGTTAAAATCCCCGTGACCGCCTCCACTTTCATCCCTGGCCTGAGCTCATATTCTCCAGCCTCACCTGGGAAAGTGCTGCAAACAGCAGGAGTGTAAATCTGCTGAGGCTCCTCGGGCACTGTAATATATGGACCACCAGAGAGGCCCCTCCGAAATCAGAGCCCCGCGTGCGCCCCGGGTTATCAGAGAGATGCTGCAGGAGAGGGGAAGGAGAAATAAAGGGCATCCATGGACCAAACAGCTGCAGGATGGAGCCAGCCCTGTGCTCTGCCTCTCTCTGGGGTGATGCCTCTGAGAGCTGCAGCTTCAGAGGGGGACACATTTATCCTTCCACAAAACACCCCCAAACCCTGCCAGACCTGGGAGGATCCTGTAAGCCAGGAGAGCATCACCTGCCCTGCAGCAGGACACAGAGCAGGGAGCAGGGCTGTGGGACGGGTAAGGATGTGCTGTCAGTCAGGAGGGGATGGCACCAGAAGGCACCAAGGGCTGTCCCTGCTCTCACCCCGAGCTGAGCCAGCCCGTGGTCACCCGCCCGCCGTGACGGGAGCGAGAAATCCTGAGCCGAGCCAGTGAGGAAATGAATTCCAGGCAAGTGGCTCGGGCAGGGGGAGGGAAGGGGTGGAATGAGCCTCTCTCTTTTCAAGGCAGCTGGGCTTATTTTAATGGGCAAGGTCAGCCGAGAAATGACCAGGAAGAGAAATCGCTGCCATTACAAATCAGCCGCGATCTTGTATCAATTATTCCCGGCGCAGTTCCCTGCCTTGGGCTCGGGCAAACACGGCCTAATCAGTTTTACATCTACGTTTAATTTTATTGGAGAGAGGAGCCGGCAATGCATCATGGGGCTGCCGCATGACATGAAAGGTGACCCCTGCCAACTTAATGACACAATACATAACCCTTAATGAAGTCACTATCTTGTCCTTTTTTTGCTGTCTCAGCCCGATGATTTATGGTGGCATCATTTTGCTTTGCCCTCTTTTCATTTCAGCTTGACAAAGTGGATGAAACAATTATCTTCGTTATCGGCTGGAGCGGTGGAAATGTGATGGTTGAGGGTTTCTGCAGGTGCAGGGCCTCGGCTGGGGATCACGGGAATGGACAAGAAGGCTTAGGAATTTTGGGGTTCCCCCTTTCTTTCCTCACTCTCTCTCTGACTGTGGCCTGCTGAAGATGGACAGAGGGTCCCACCAAGCCTGTATCACTAAGGCAAGAAGCAATTTCAAGAGCTCTCTGGAGCAGCAGAGGGAAGAGAACTGGGAGGTGTCAATTCAGGTCCTTTTCCAGGGTTTTTCCCTCTCCTCTCCTCACACACCTGTACTGTGTACCCTCAAAATGCCTGACAAAGGTTATTGGGCAGGTATGGAGCTATATACAGGTGGCAGCAATGACTCTGGGTGTGTGCCTCTGCCTCTGCAGACGTGTGAGTGTTTGCACCTGATTTTATGTATAATTAAAACCAGCACCAGCCTGTGTGTAATCCCTCAGAGCTGAGCCCACCCCTCACAACGTTCTGGCTGCAGGTGCATTGCAGACCTGCTAATTGTAACTACTTGTAGCTCGATTCCTCAACCCAAACCACAGCCCAGCTCTTTCCTACCAGCTTTTAGAGAAAGCAGGTCCCTTTTCCCCTCGGTGCCCACAGGGGTTGCCTGATGGATCCTCCCTCCAGGACAGGGATGCAGATGGGAGCTGACGGCTCAGCACTCCAGTCCTGCCAGGCAGAAATGACAAAGTGCCCTCGCTGGCCATATGCTTGATGGCACTTGGACCTGCCACAGCAATGTTTTCAGCTGGTGCTGCTCAGGCTCTGAGGTGGCTGTTGCTGTTTGCTCCCTTTCTTCTCTCCACCGAGATGATCCGGGGTGACTGCGAGCAGACCTTTGCGGCGCTGCTGAGGCTCATGAACAAATCATTGCAATTCTTTAAGAGATAAAAACACAGGCTCTTCCCATCACGTCCTGTGCCTGCACAACCATTCCTCCAGTCCACCAAGTGATGGGAGCCCTCCTGCCACCAGCCAGGTTGAGCCCAAGAGTTTTCTGCTCCACCTTCCTGGAGCCTCCTCTGCCAGCAGAGCAGGAATTAAACTGCTGTTCCAACCCTCAAACACAGCCCTCAGCCAACTCCATCCCACTGTCCTGCTCCCTGCCGTGGATTTACATACTCTAAACACTACCTCTTTTTAGCCACAACGTTCATGGTTTTGGAAATAGGAGTCACAAGCCTCCCAGGATTTTACAAGCACTGCTTCAGCCTTCTAAATGTTCTTACTTGTAGGTCAAGACCTCTGTACACTGAACCAGCCTAATTAAGTTCTTGTGCCTCGTTCCTGAATAATATAAAACATGCTTATCAACCCAGATTCTGCGTTAGGGCTCCATCCCCCTCCTCCCAAGCAAGGCTCTCTCTCCGTGCTGTGACCTGAGTGGGGTTTCTCGGAGGGTGGGGAAGGAATGAGGAGATAAATGTAGTTTGGCAGGACATTAAAGGAAACCACAATATTGCCTTGTAATGCAGCTCCTATCTGATCAGCAGAGTCAAACGGTGCCAGAGCTGCGTCTCAAAGGAAGTGGAACCAGCCGGCCCCGTCAAGCTGATTGCCGAGATCTTCCCTGAGATACTCCTTCTGTCTGTCAGAGATACCAGCTGCTGAGGGATTCCCAGCCTGTGCTGCCAGTGACCCTGACCCTTCTCCTGTCCCCATCCCTCCAGCCTGCTCCCAGGGCTGCAGCCACGCTGTGGGAAGGGACAAACCCTGGCACTGACACCCATGCTGGGCTTTCCTGGCGCATCAGGGGCTGAGAAGACACTGCCTGGCTTATCTCGGAGAGCAGGGGGTGTGGGAGTGGGACACGGTGACTGCTCTCCCTTACCAGCCGAAGAAAAACCTGCAGCTCTCGAATTGCTCCTTTAATTTCCTAACACCTTCCCTCTGCCCTCGCAGGAGGCATTTCCTGCTCCTCTTGTCAGTTTGGACAGCATCCGAGGAATTCACTCACATGGAAGGTGGGAAATGCGATGCGTTGGCAGAAAACAGAGGCAGCAGCAGCCTCTAGTACTTTCAGAATAATCTGCACAGATTTAACTAATTAATTCTCGGAGCAATCCCATAAATTATCTAGGTATGAACGGCACGGAACAGGGGAAGGCCGAGGTCACCAAGATTCGGGGTCTCAGCTGGTTCCCACACCAGAGCCCCCTAAAGAAAGGGGTGCTGGATGTGGCCAAGCAGGAGCTCCAGGACGCAGCCACGGAGCTACAAATCCTGGTTAGACTCCAATACATCAGGCAGAGAAGAAAAGGCTCTGGGAGTGACTCCTCCACCGTCAGGATAATTACAGCCAAGATTAGAACTGGTTGGAAAATAGGAGCATTTTACAAATGAAGGAAGAACTAACTGTAGGGTAGTTTAATCATAATTAATGGGAAGACACTGCTCAATGAGTAGCTGCATGTGGGCCTGGCTGCAGCTCGAGCAGCCGACTGTGATGTATCGCGGCTGCTTTCTAATCCCCTCTCTTTATATGCCCATTCTTCCTCATGTCCTTGCTTTAAGAGGTTTTACAGGTTTTACATCATGGTCCTTGCTGTGGTATCCAAGGGTATTTAACTGCCAGGGTTTGATGCATGGGCTCTGGATTGGGGAGCAAACAGCAGCGGGGCTTTCTCGGGAAGGGTTAACCCATCCTTGCGCTGGTCCCGCTGCCAAAACCCGGCTCCCTCTCCTGCCGCTTCCCCCGCGTGTCAGCGGAGGAAATCCGTAATCTCCCAGCTACAGATTTGGGGAACTTTGACATCCCCTAATGAGGTAAACACATTACTGTCATGTACAAACAAACAGCAACAAATTAGCGGCTGACACGTGCGGGAGCCGCGGCGCAGCAACGCGCGCGGCGCTCGTTACACTCGTTACAGGCAATTAAGGGCTGCCTGTGCTGGGGCTCACCCTGCTCCCAGCCCTCCGGCTTCCCCAGCACCCTCCAGCTGCCTTCTGCCTGTGGGATTTGCTCCCCCTCTGCCCCCCAGGTGATGGAGGTGCAGCACAAGGCGCTACTGGGAGGACTGGGAGAAACGACATCGATTTGTGGCTGTGCCGGGCGAGGAGCTGGGAGGGCCCAGCGTGGGTTCTGCCTTCCCCAGGGCACCCAGTATGGCCTCAGATCCCTCTCTTGCCTGAGGCTCCATCCCAGGGAAAGGGCTCTCAGTAGCTAAAACAAGACAGGGAAGGGAGGGCGAGCTGGGAGAGAGAGAGACAGCAATTTGATTTTTGTTTTAGCAGAAGCTTCTCTATTAAGAGAGAGCCAGGACAGCAGGCCCACGGTCAAAGGGCTTTATTATTATAATTGCTTCGCAAGGGTGAGAGCCTCTGGATGGGAATCCAAATCAGTCATCACTCAGGATGATAATCACGAGAAAAAAAAAAAAAGAAGATAAATAAATAAAGGTAGGATCCAGCCAAAAAAAAAAAAAAAAAAAAAGAGCAAAAAAGGAGCTCACATTATCAGCCATTAAACCAATAATCCATTAGTGACCAAGGTTGCTGAATAATATAGTACTTTCCCAGCGCCCATAATTTATACTGCAGACTGGAGAATAGACACGATTATTAGAGTGAGGGCTACTGGATGACACATGATGCATGACCGCGCGGCATTGATCTTCACACAACAGGAAGGTGTCTAGACGGGGAGATGTATGGCCCCGCGATCCGGAGCGGGGCATATTTCATGCGGGGCCTAATGGAGTGGTGGAGGCCATGATGGATGACTCGCAGGGTTCCAGCGGCAGCGCGGTTATGGCTGCGCTAATGCGCGACCTCTCCCGCTCCCCGCGTCCTTCAGCCCAGGCAGGGTGACCTCATTTAGAAAGGGGGATGGAAAATGAGAGGCTGCAGAGGGCCGGGGGGGAGGGAGGGGAAGGGAGGGGAAGAAGAGGGAGTAAGAAAAATAAAAGATAAGGAGAGGGCGTGATGCAAATGAACAATCTGCCCTGAGCTCCTGCCCTGCCCCAGCACAAGTTGTTGTGGGGCTGACTCTGCTCCGAGTTACTCCTGGTTTACACAAGTGCTACTGAGAGCACAGGAAGGCTCTTGTGGTGCAACTCTCAGCCTCGCTTGGGCTGCCAGAGCTCGTGGGACTGGCCCCAAACTAGCACCATATCCCATCTTGTGGCAGGCCTGATGCCCTGTCACAGGGTAACAGGTCCAGAGTGGGTGTCCCCTCCCCTTATTAAAGCCTCCCACCTCGGCACTGGAACTCACAGCCCCTCCTCTCAGCCCTCCCTCCATCTGACCCTCACCCACCAGCCTCCTCCTCCTCCTCCTCCTCCCAGACACGCAGGGACTGAGCGACATGGAACACCTGAAAAACCCCCAAACGCACAAAAAAACCCCAAAACACTCCAGTGGGATCCAAATTAATAAATAGCAGCCCTAAAAGACTGAAAAAAATTAAAGCAGGTTTGCTTTTAAGTGCATAATTCAAACGTGGCTGCAGAGCAGAGCCCGCGGTGCTGTCGGACACGGCACAGACATGGCACAGACATGACACAGACATGGCACAGACATGGCACACCTGGCCCAGCTCTGCAGGGCTGATGGAAGCCAGAGCACCTGCTGGCCTGCCTGGAAAGGGCTGGGGATGCTCAGGGCACGTCGGGATGGAGGAGGAGAAGGGAAGGAAAATGTGACTCCAGGCAGAGCTGGAACAACATTTTGCTTTCCCTCAAGGCTGTTACAGCACCGGGCTGAGGCCCTGTCTGTCCAGAAATGGTCTTGTAGCCATGTCAGTGTGCTGAGCCTGGAGGAATTTTACTCCAAACTCCAGTACTGTTGGCATGGGAGGTGACCAGCAGTGACAGGACCCAGCTGTTCTGGTGCTCCACTCTCTGGCACCTGCTTCCAGAAGAACCCTGGATGGATCATCAGAAGAATGTGGGGTTCAGTTTTTCGTTTGTTTTGGTTTTTTAACTTCCAGGAATTTAAGAAAAACAGAAATATGGGTATTTTATGGCACTTTGTCTTTTTTTTTTCCACACCTGACACCACCACCTTCTCCCGAAAACCACTGTTGATAAGAAAGATCCCGAGACCCATAAAACAACACACCCCAAGAGCCGGCCGAATAAAACGATCTGCTGGAGTTTAAAGCTGAACTGATGAAAAAAAAAGACCTGTTTGCTTCCTCCCTCCTGTTTGGATCCTCCTTTCCTCACCCCTCGCTCATTGTTTCTGTCCTGGACTGGTGCCCAGCACTGCTGTCAGCCCGTGTGTCTGTGCAGACACAGCCTCCACCCCGAAGAACTTCCAGGCTCGGTGGTGAAGACAGATGGATCAAAGGGAAGATGATTGTTGCTGTGCACGAGCAGGAAGCTGAACCCCGTGGAACACTTGGTGAGGGAAGGGCCGGGGCAGCAGCAGGAGCTGAGCCTTGGGCTCTCAGGGCTGTAACCACAGGAGGGCACGGCGTGGCACAGGGAACAGCTGATTTGGGGGCCTTGGAGGGTGTCTCAGGTGACTCTGCCTGTGCTTGCCCTCAGTCCTACCAGCACTCCAGGTCCTCCCAGGGCTCCTGCAGCTCCTCAGCACCCACTACAGCAGTTGTGCATCTCCCTTCTCCCAAGTCACGTATGAATCCATGTTCCTTCCTCCAAACCCGTGTCCAAATCCACACATACCCCCTGCTCCTTCCCCCAGACCTCGGACAAATCCCCACCTCCCCCCTCGCTACGTTCCTTCCCCTCCATGTAAGGGCTCCAACTCCCCAAACTGCCTGGGAAGAAAAAGAGAAGAATGGCCATTTACTGTGTTTCTTTTACCATCTGGGCTTATTAAAAACTGCGCAGCAAATTAAAAATAGGTGGGAACAAAGATGGGGGAATGACATAAAGGGTTGCAGAAAATTCTCTGTGTACTTTTAAAAGCTGGAATTGCCATATGGACTGGCAGAGAGACATGTTTTACATTTCCACTGGTACATGACTGACATCATTTAGCATTAAGTTCTATTTGAATAAAATGGTAGTAGACATTTAGGTAATATTACAGGGCAATAAATGTTTTAAAGAGCCTTGGGGGGATGCTTTTGAAACACAGTCCAGACCAGAACTCTAAAAATATGTCTTAATATATATTAACCTCTTTTAGGACTTTTGGCTCTCAAACAAATAATGGAGGATAGAGGGCTTTTTTCCCCACCTCCCCTTTTACTCTCTGAATTAAGAGTCCCTGGCTATATTTTTCCCTTTTTCCTCTTTAGCTGTGCTGGGAAGAACATGAGGGAATGTAGTTAAAATTCAAAAAGGTTCCCCTTTATCATTACCATGAATCAACACAATAAATGAGCCCCTTCAGAGCACGGTAATAAGAATTTGATAAATCATCAGCCAAAAATTAACTAGATGTCAAAACAATCTTTGGGAAGTGTGATGGATTAGGGGCGATAGTGGCAATTAATCTCCCAGCATGAGTTCACAGGAGAGACTGAGCGCTGGGAGATGGATAGGGGGGAGACCAAGGCCTCACAAGGTCAGGACACTGCGGAAAGGAGCGAGAGAGGCAGAGAGAGACGGGGAGAAGAGGAAAAAAATTCCACTGAGTCGGCAATAGCCGGCCCTGCAGCCGAGGTAGAGGTCAGTCCCACGCCTTTGAGAGCCTCGCTGCCTCCAGCTGCTCTGGGTGATGAGGAAGCACTTTCTGCTCCTGCAATAAAAGCCACGAGGCAGCTCCCGGGCCCAGCACAGGGCTGGGCAGAGCAGGAGCGCGGGATGCTCCGCTCCGGACCGGAGAGGGGAGGCTGGAGGAGGGAGCTCTGCACGGCCCCATCGCTCTGGTCACGACCTGAGAGCCTCTCCAAGGGGACAGGAGCTCGTGCAAGTGGTACTTTTTGAACCCGGGCTGTCAAAGTGGAGCCTGGAAGCAGCAGTGCCTGTGAAGTGAGAATAGAAGTGGGAGCACCATCTCTGATGGCTTCACTCCTGCACATTCCCACTGTTGATGGCACCTTTCTTAAATATTTGCATCCTTAAGGAGCAGCAGCCTTTTTAAAATTTCTTTTTTAAATTGCATTTTTCATGCTTTTCCCTGAGCTGCTCCTACAGTTTTGTGTAAGAGACAAATGCCTGGCAAATGCTGGGATGCTGCTGGCTGCTTGGTGCATATCAATGTCAGAAAGATTTCGGGAGGAGAGAGAGAGAGAAGAAAACACCCTCCCAGCTGGAACACTCTCCCTGAATGCCTGTCTCTTCTCAAGACAGACAAGGCTTGGATAGGACAGATGTTTCCACCCAAAAGCAGATGTGAAGATGTTACTTTCCCAGGGAGGAATGTGGTGGGGTTTATTATTAACCAACAGTCCCCACATGACAGCTTCCCTTGACCAACAGTTGGAAAATCTGGAAAAACACAGAGCCCTCTAATCCAAGTGGTGGCAGGAAACACTGATGGACTCCACTGATTTATTATTATTAATTGCAACCTGGAAATGACCAAGAACAGCTGGGAGAGCCAAATGTGGGAGAGGAGGAAAGCCTGAGCAAAGAGGCCAAGTTTTTGATTCCGTGATGGAATGAGGAGTAAGGGACAGCCCTAGAACCAGAAGCACTGGGGTTGTGTGAGCAGAAGGATGAGCCTCAAAGGTGGTGCTGTGACCTGCTGAGGGCCTGAGCAGCCTCCCCATCCAGCTCTGGAGGTGAGATGCTGTGAAGGAGCTGCTGTCAGCCTTTAGAAAACAGGCTCTGCAGCAGCCCCGGGTCTGGCAGGTGCTCGTGGGCTCTGCGGAACGGAGAGGAAGCTCCGGGTTTCTTTAGCCCTGCTGCTCTGTGAAACCCTGCACGCTGCCAGGTTTCAAACCAAACCCTGAGTCATCCATTACCTAATGTAAAATCAGCCTTCCTCTGCTGCCAGCCCCACCTCAGGACACCTGGACCCCTTCCCACCAGGTATGGAGGGGCCAGGCTGCCGACACACACACTCAGCTGTGGTCAACCCACGACCTGAGAGCTCCCAAAACATCTGTTTGCGTTTTCAGGGCAGCATTAACATTGTCAGACCGTGGCAAATCTGCTTAATTTTCGCAGACATATGTATAACACGCGAGCCAAAATACACTTAAAACGGGACATGTCAGAAAATAAACAACTATTAAGTAATGAAATATAAAGGAAGTCGGTTCCTGCGCTTTCTCTCTCCCACACACATCCCCTGCAGCCACAGGTCCATCATCTCCTTGTGACTCCCTGCTCAGCCTCACGCCCAAAAAGCTTCTACAGGAAAATACAGCTGCTTCCAATGGCCAAAGTGTCCTTCCCTTTCCCAGGAAGCTTTAAAAAAAGCACAACATCCACGTGAAAAATCAGCCTCACCGCACCCTCCCTCCCTCCACAGATTTGTAGAAATTGAACCTGAACAGGTTATTTCCACCCCTGCCCTTTCCCTAATTCATTCTGTGAGGTATGTGCAGCTGAAACCAACTGCTCTGAGGGGAGGAGAAGTGCCCCATAATTGGGAACAGCATCTCCAAGGGGCTTTTCCAACGAGGTGCAGATTTCTCTGGCACACATTGTCAGAGCTGAAGGCAGCATAATGAAGTCCAGAACTTTTAGGTTTCCCCTTTAATATATCCATCATGTCTAGATCCATTATTGACATGTTGACTTTCTTGTTTCTGATTTAAGCTGCCAGACTCGGTAAAATTGCCTTGACAGCTTTAGCATTTGTGGCAGAACACTGACATGATGTTACTTACAGCTAATTAAAGTTGAGAGCATAATAAACAACCCTGGGATCCTAGCAACCCAATTTCCTCGGGTATTCAGTTCGCTGGATCTTGACCCGAGTCCTTTGAAGCTCCAGCGAATTCCTTGAGTGACCTCCGGGCTCTGCGAGGGTTCTTTGGAAACCGGGGCTGGAGAACGCGGGGAAGGCGCGGGCACAGCCTGTGCTGAGGGGTGGGGAGCGAGGGGGAGGCAGGGATGGGGGGCTGCTGAGGAAAGGGGGACCTGGGAGGTGCTGGAAGTGGCTTTCCAAGGCCAGTGGGTTGGAGCCAATTAGCGACGCGATGAAAGCGAGCAAAGGGAAATTTAGACTGATCAACCAGGAAAGCTCCCCTCTGGTGAGCTCTGCTGGGCTGCAGAGTACTCTCTCTCTCGAGGGAGGCAGAGCAAAGCACGCTGCTGGAGTCATGGAGAACTGGCTGGCTCTGCAGTGCAGAGCTGGGGGAACCAGGGAATTCACAGGAGCAGGTTTTCTGTTACTCATCCATAAGGTCCTGGAAACTTCAACTGCATCAGCTCATTCTCCTCTCCTCTCCTCGTGCCACCTCAAAACCAGCTTGTTTCACACACAGTGTGAAATTACACACCCACAAAAGAGAAGGATCGGTTCAGTCGAGGGCAAGATCTCACCTTTTCCTCTGATGAACATCTTCTTGTTATTTATTTTGTGATAATAACAAAAGAATAAACCTTGCCATACCCAAATCAGATTCTCAGAGCTGACTCAGCCAGCAAAATCAGCATTTTTTCTTGTCTGCAGTGAATCAAAAATCACTACTCACTTGTGCAGAATCAACTGAAATTTGAGGTGAATTAAATCCAAAATCTCCCTCTGTTCCTACAAGTGACTGACATGTCTTCTCTATTGCCAGTTTCTTGAGTGCTATTGGACCGATTTCCCCCATTTTCACTGTATCTCCTCATTCTGCAAAGTAGGGCAACAACAACATTTCACATCTCTTGCAAAGGCTCGGATTTCAGAGCGACACCCGCTCTGTGAGTCATTAGAGCCACCGAACGCTGGTAGAGCAAACAGAGGTGAAGTGGTATTAAGCTAAATCTCAATGAAAAATGTTCCAGTTCCAGCATGTTAACTTGCATTTGTGCACATGAAGAGCAACTGCTGAATCACAGCAAGGTGATGATGCATCTGACATGCCAATAGATAATCTTTAACTGACTTAGTAAGCCAGTACAAAGGCTGTGGCGGTGCTCTTAATCTCTTAATTCACCTTAAACCAGCCTGAAACTGAACCTCGTGTTCTCACAGTGGTTTGCTGCGCTGAGAGAGCTAAAAGACAAAACTTCTGGGCCCTGGAGGTGAACCAGAGCATGTGCACACTGTGAGAGAAAGGCCCTGTGAGTCCAGGCTGTTCCCTGCAGTTACTCTGGAGCACGTGTGGTGACTCCAGGGACCCCAAGGACATCTCTGTGCAACTGCTCCCAGTCTGTACTTAGAGGATGAAAAGAGTATTTTTGAACTTTGGGGGTCTCCTGTGGATTTTGCAAATCCCTGTTCCCCACTTCCACGCTCCACAGGGCAGAGAGCAACCCCTGACCAAGTGAAGTGAAAAGCTTGGGGGTTAATAAGTCTCAGAGAAGGGGGAAGGCTTCTCCCAGCAGCAACAGTGGGACCTGGGAAGGAAAGGTAGTGCAGAAGGAATGCCTCTCTGGAGGAATTTCCTCCTGGAAGGTGAAGGGGGATCCCTTTTCCCCCGTGCCATCCTTTCCCAGGAGCCAGGGAAGGCAGACCCTCTGAGTCTGGAGATGCAGAGGAGATAACTGCTCACAGCACTCGCTCCTGTCCAGGTTTCATTTCCCATTTTAGAGCTCCCAGTGTTCCACAGCCCTGCCCTTCGTTTCAGTCACGATGTCCTGGGAGCAGGAGGGCACAGAGCAGGGGATGGCAGAGGGATGGCAAAGCAAAAGGAGTGTTCACATTCCCATAAGTCCCAGATTCCCCAAACCCTTATGGTCTGCACCCTTCCCTGCCCCCAGAGCAGCAGCTTCCCCGAATTCCCTGCAGGGAGAGGAGGAGCAACGACCACGAACCCCAACTCAACGTCGGCCGCGAGCGCAGCTTTCCCTTCCCTTTGTCCCGGCTGGGGCCCTCTGCGGTTCCAACCCTTTATCCCTCCCGTTCAGCCCCTTGTTCCCTCCCAGCTGGGCCGTGTGTGCCGCTCCAGGGCCACGGTGGGAAAGGTGGAGCGTGCTGACCCCCCGTCATCAATCACTGTTATTTCGGAGGAGCCGGCGTTATCCGGGCTGGGGTTCTCACCACTGCACCTGAAAAGCTCAGGGTGGGTGTTTTTTTCCCCCTAAAAACAGCAAGAAAAGCTGACAGAAGTTTAGACCACAGCTCTGTCTCGGATTCCCAGAAAACCTTAAACTAAACAAGCACCACCCCACGCCCCGTTCTGAGTTTAGACTGCAGGGTGTGAAGGGTTTTACCTCTGGGCAATGAGCTGTGGCAGCAAAAAGCCGCGTTGCCAAATACCTGCCACGCTTCCAGGGATGACAGGAATCCATCCTAACAGCTAGGAGGAAGCAAAACAAAGCCCCACACAACACTGGAAGTATTTATAACTGAGATGCCAGAGTCCTGGTGTCTAGGAAAACTGGGGGATTGCGTCCTGACATTCCTGCTGCCAAGGAACAGGCGGGATGGCAAGTACAACTGGTAACAATTTTCTAAAATTGCAGAAATTTCTCGTTGTTTTTCTCTTTTTTTTCTTGGTTAATAGTTCTTTTGTCCTGACTCTAGACATTTTGCTAATCAGTTTATATCATATGGGAGCTATCAGCAGAGACAGTCAAGCCTGGGGATATGTAAAACCTTTCCATTGCCTGAAGAATCCAAGGAGACCTTTGACACTTGCAAAATTCCCTTGCGAGGGAAGGGTAAGGGAGTAAAGTCAGAGCCAAAATCTGAAAAGTCGTCTCTTCATTTGCTTTCAAACACAATCTTAGGAGCTTCCCCTGCAGATATCACGTTTTTATGGGGCAGCAACAACTGAGGGAAGTTTTGCCAGGGCCACTTGTTCCCATCCCCTAGGCTCTGTGTCTTGCCCACTCCTCACCCGTAGTCTCTCCTGGCCCCTCTGCCTCCTCATGGGTGAAGAGCCAAGCGTAGGGACCTTCAGGATCTGCTGTAACCTGCCAGGCCAGCGCTGGGATGTGAGCAGGGAAGGTGGCATGGGAAGGGCAGCAAGACCAGCAGCACCTCTGCCAGAGCACGGGTGGTTCTCCGGAGCCACGTCCTGCCAGACAGCATCACCTCATCGGAGCACTTCCACCCCAAAACCCAGCCAAAACCCACCCCACCACACACAGAACCACAGGAGGGGCCACAGCAGCCTGTGCTTTGCAGTCCTACACGTCCTTTCCCTTTTCTGTTGGAACAAATGGAACGTGGAAATTGGGGAAACTGAACCGGCGAATTGGAAGCAACAGGCCGGAACGCCCCGCTCGGCTGCCGAGGAGCCACCGCACTGTCACCGAGCTCTGCAGCCTCACAGACATCCCCTCCCTGTCCCTGATTATCCACAGCACTGATCCCAGCCCAGGCTCGGCCCCAGCGCTGCCACGTCAGGCTCTGGGCTGGGACAGAAGCACCAGGACACCGAGGGCGTGCCGAGGGAACGGTGTCATCAACCCTCACGTGGGCATCAAAAAAAACAACCAACAGACCCGTTTGCCACTGCAACTATATCAAACCTGCTCCAAAAAGTCACTTCGAGGTCACTGTTTTTGTCCAGTATTTCAATACATTAAATGCAATTACTTCATTGTTGATTTACCTGTCATTAGAGGCATGTGTTTGAACATGATTTATTGAGTGAGTTTTGTGCCAGTTGACTTGCAATAGATTGCACAATATTCAAAAAGGCTCATTTGCTTGGCATTACATTAGAAGCAGGGTGATTGCAACACAAAGCAATGTAAATGAGTTCTGAGAGGCTCCATCATTCATGTTGTCATGTACTGAATCCTATTATTATTTATTACCATAATTGTACTGTGTTTCCTGGGGCGATAAATTAGGACTGATGGGTCCCGCTGACAGCCAAGGACTGGACTCGCTCTATATAATTTAATAGGGATACTGTTGGATCTCTGCTTGGAGGAGACTTAGGGAGGAATTTAGTAACTAAGCAAAATCCTTTCTTAAAAAAATTAAAAATAAAATAAAAGCAGTGAAGTTCCCCACCACCACCCCTCCCCTCCTTCTCCCTTGGCAGCAATTTAAGTCTTGATAAAAGCTGCAAAGGAAATGGGAGCACTCTGTCTTTCATAATAGGATTGTTAAAAAAAATCACTGCCCTGTGTCACAATCTGTTTTCTGCTCCCTGCTGACAGGCAGCCTTGCCCTGGGAACAGGGGGACAGCACATGGCTTAAAGGGACAGCAGGGGCAGCTCCCGACCTGCAGCACCCCAGCTCAGCCCTGCAGGCTCCAGCTGTTCCTCAGGGAGGGCTGTGGGGAACATCCACACTCCAAATGTCACCCAAACCAGCTTTTCCTGAGCTGGAAGTCACTTCCCACCGACCTGGAGCTCTGCAGGGCCTTTGGGCTCCTCCAGAGCCCTCCTTCCAGGGGTTCAGCCTCCAAAGTTCAGCCCCTGGGGGTGCTGTGGGAATCAGTTTGGTGACAACCTCCCTCCCAGCTGCCACCTGTTCCTCCTGCTGAACTTTTCCTTCCCATGTGCTCAAGGTCTCAAAGCCTGAGCGGCCAGTGAAGGGCTCAGACAGCCCCAAAAACACTCTGGAGAGCAAACACGGCTCCAAGGTGGGACCAGAGCTCCAGCACACTCTGCAGCAACACCACCTGTTGAAACCAAGGAGTTTGCTCCTCCCAAACTCAGGGACTCTGGGCTGTGAAACACAAGGAAGAGGCACAAAACTCGGCTCTTATTTTTAATCCAGGCACCAAAGGCTCTGAATGGGACGACTATGAGAGGAACAGGGAGAGCACATCCCAGGTTCCAGTATCCAGATTAAGATTCAGCAACAAAATCCTGCTTCTTTCCAAGCCTTTAAACACCACCAATACCCAATTTTTCTTCTACAACTCACGAAAAGAGGCTCAGAGCTGCAGAACCTCAGAGCTGTTGGGCTAGAACAGGTTAATGGTCCCTACAGCCCTGTATGTTGTATTTGTGAGCAACCAAATGTCCATAAATCCTCCTAGTGGACAATTTTATGGAATAATCAACACATCAGGGATATTTCCTTCTAACCTTCCTTGAGTTAGTGACTGGCTTATGCCCTGAGGCGTGAGAGCTTATTGACTGGATCCATCTCTTGTTTGAGTCAATAGTTATCTGTCAATTCAGGTCAATTCAAATGAGATTTTATTGACAGGAGAAGCTACACAAAATGTTGCCAAAGTGTGAGAAAATGACAAGGCACCCCTACCTTCCTCGAGCCATCTGTCAAGAGAGAGGCACAACCTGCACTGGTTTTACAGAGGGACTTACTCGCAGCTCCATCGAACCGAAATTGCCCTTGATTTGGCTTCATCGACTTAATTGAGCTGAGCTCTGCTCAGCACAAACAAGACCCATCCTGTTTTCTCCACGGACACCACCAGAAGCAGCAGCAGTGCATTAAAAGGCCAAGGTTGCAAACCCCTGATTGGGGAGCTGCGGGGCTGCACCCTCGGCTGTGGGACCCCCTGGGCGTCCCTGCTCCCCCTGCTGCTCCAGCCCATGTCCCCTCCACGCCGCTCAGACACGTGAAACTTGTCACTCAGCCACCAGAGGCGCTTTTCGCTCACCCTGTGGTGGCGGTGACACATTTTTGGCCGCCGTGGAGCTCGCTGTCAGCCGCGAGGGCTCGCAGACAATGCGGGGATTGTGCGACGGGCAGATCCCCAGGTAATGTGATGCAAGAGCTACAAAACAGCTCAGAGGCACAGGCAAAAAAAAAACCCCAAAAACCAAAACACAACCCCACACAGCCTGGTTTTGAAGAGGCATTTGCGGTTTGAGGAGATTTTTCTTTGCTCGGTATGGATTTTGGAACAGGCCCTGCCACCGGACCTGGCGGGGTTTCCAAGCCCAGCCTGGCGTGTTTCCTTGACTTCTCCAGCACCTCCTTCCCCGGCACATTCTCCCCATCCTTTCCCAGCAGCGACTCCAGGTGATTAACGAGGACATGGGGTCGGGGCTTAGCAATTGTGACAAGTCTTTTACATAAATCACTGGTAATCTAACAAATATCAAGAAATGGCATGGGGAGAAAGGAGAGGAGGAGAGAGAAAACTATGCATGTGACTGGAAACCCACCTCAACCCAGCCAGGTAAGCGTCCCCAGAGGGTTTTATCACAGTTCTCCTGCAGCTGTGGTGGGTGTGTGGGCAGCAGCTCTCAGGGCACTGTGAGAAGCTCCTTTAGGGATGCCAAGCTCCCGTGACCCATCCATCCTTCCACACACCTCCAGGAACATTACCGTGGCACAAAGTCTGGCTGAGTGGAGAGATGAAGATATTAAGCATGTGTCTCTGTCAGTTATGGCCATTATCATTAGCAGACTAGCTACTATTCCCTATATGTTCCTTTTAGGGCCGTTTACAGCCGAAACATTTTTAATGGCTCGATGAATATGAATGCAACATTCATAACCATTTACACACATGAGTCTTTGAGGCTCATCCATCTCCCACTGCAGGCACAGAACCTCCCATCACCACTGTCACGCTGTCAGGGCGTGGGGAGAAGGGGACCCCACTTTGCAGTGAAGGATGAGGGCATTGTCTCTGCTTGTTTCGTAAAACACATGTTCCAAAATCTCCGCTATTGTCACCACAGACTCCTCTCCCCAGTCACGGACTTATTTAGACTCTTATCCTTTCATTACCACTGGAAAAATGCAGGCCCTTACATCTGTTAGCAGGCATAATTTTAGACAAATACAACTTCTTATCAAATAAGCCTGCAATAAATGTTTCATGAACAGAACCCTTCAATAGAACTCCCAACACTAATTTAATGAGAAGTATCAAATGAATTTTTTTTTTTTTTATTCTGATATCTCCCCTGAGACAAATGATACTTTGCAGGCCTATTTTTAACAAATGAATTATTGACTTAAACTGGCACAATTAATCACAATATAATGGGATCAGGGGATGTTAGAGGCTCATTCAGCACGGCAGATGATGAGTACTGACTCTTCCAAGAAATGAGGCTCTTTAATCACTCCCAGATTAACAGCTACATGCTTTCAAATTTCAATCACAGGGAACTGGCAGTGTGGAATGAAAAGGGCCCACTCCAGAGACAGTGAAGGAGTGGGAGGATTTCTTGCCCCTATGGGAGCCTTGGCGCTTGCTGTCTCAGAAATGGGCACCCAGCTTCCCCAGGGAAAGGACAGGATCTGAACTGCCCTGTCTTTCCAAGGGTTCTCCCTTCCACTTTTCACCAGGTAAGAATTTGGTTCCAGGACAGAGCACACTCACAACCCCTCAGGCTGTTTGACACCTCCCTTTAGGGAAAATCTTCAGGACACAACAGAAGAAGCCTCCTCAAGCAAGGGGGAAACACCTGAGCTCCCGCTCTCCTGAAGCTCACCCAGGAAAGGGGAGAACAGCTATTCTGCAGTGGAGGAGCAGTGGAAAAGAGGCTGGGGAAGGTGGCAGATGTAGTGGGGTTGTGCCAGACTTTTTCCACAAGTCTCACTGTCTGCAAGGCAGAGCCTGGAGATGGGAAACAGCAAGTGATGTGCCTGAAGCTCCCTGAGAACCGGGGCTGCTCTGCCACGGGGCAGCTCCTGGGGCTCTGGGGCCCAAAAAACTCTCCTTTATTTGAATTTATAGGCCTGTCAGAAAGGTAGAGCTGATGGGGCAGAGGTCTTGTTTTCCCCTGTGGGGAGGGATGTCAGCAGCAACGCTGGGCACGTTATCATCCGCCGGTCCCATTTAACAACTTCTCACGCCACATGCAGTTTACACTCCGGTATCCTGCACATGTAGGCTTTGGCTGGAAATATCCTCCAGAGCTCGGGATTTACGGCCGTGCAAACACTCGGAGAGGCAAGGAGCAGGCATGCCAAGGAAGGGGAAAGGAAAAGCCTTCTTTGTTCCTGCTTCTGGGCCGCGTTAACTCCAACCCCGCCGTGCCGCGCGCGCCTCGTCTCTCCTCGAACACCATCATCTCACCCAGATTCACTTGGCTTCCACGGGCAGCTGGAACTGGGCCTCTGAGGGAAAAGATCTGCCTGCAGCCAAGCTGTCTTTCTCTCTCTACAGGCCTGGCATAACCGTGGGACTCGCTCTGCCATCGCTCCCTCCAGCTCTGCATCCCCTGGGGAGACTCCTGAGCCCCAGCAGTGCCAGCACAGAGCCCCAGGGCAGCAAAGGGACCACTGCAGGTGAAGCTGCACAGACACAAGACAAGGAGTTTGCTCCTTGGTTTTGCCCTCCTTTATGCAGAGGGAAAAAAAATTGGGAGAAAGATTCAGCGTGACATAAGACTGAAGAGAATCTCCTTGTCCATCCTTTCGGCATAGAAACAGAGAATCATGAATTATGGAACGGTTTGGGTTGGAAGGGATCTCCAAGATCATCCAGTTCCACCTTCCACTATCCCAGGTTGCTCCAAATGCCATCCAACTGGGCCTTGGACATTTCCAGGGAATTGTTTCCAGTGCTAGGCTGGACTGTCAGTCCGTGTAAACAGAATTTCATGGATTTAGGAGGTGTAACCTCATTTTGTACCACAGGTAACGTGACCCTCTGTTCTGAGGAAGCCACTCCCAGCCCTGACTCCTGCCCAGCCCACACCACAGACCCCACTGTCCCTCCTGGCCACACCTGGGGTAACTCCAGCACACTTTGGCCACAGCTACTGTACAGCTCCGCTTTTTGATGGATTTAATTACTCCCAATTTATGTCAGGCAGAGCTGCACTTAGCAGGAAGCACTTAGCACTGTCACTGTAATGTCAGGCTTAATACACATTTTTAGAGCTCTGGTCATTAACTACACGATAGATTTGAGCCCTGGATTTACTATTTGGTGCTCTTAGACCTCAGTAGGCCTTGGGGGGTGTTGCAGAAGTCTGTCAGTGCTGCTCAAAAGCACATCCAACTCTGCCTACGCGACATCCACCCCACTCCTCAGCTTTGGAGTCACAGGGACCAGCTCTGCACCCCAGGTGCAACACAGGGTTTATTTTCACAGAGAGATTCCCAGATTTGGAGGCCTGTGAGCCTCCAGCCAACATAAATTGGTGTACTGAGAAAGGGAAGTGAGTTTATGCTTCTTGGGAATGTTTATTCTCGCAACAGTTCGAAAATGAAATCTTGTGTTTGCGAGAAAAATATGGTTGAAGTTGCTCCTGCGTGGATAGAAATGACCCACATTCCTGCTCCTCTCTTAATTTTTTAATAAGCTGATTCATTCCCCACATGACATCACTACACGTTCATACCTTTATCAAAAACGTTAATAAAATATTCACTCGTATTTGTTTACCGAAAATGCCTTTTATGAAGATGAAATATTTCTAAAATCTGCTCATTTATGTTTTCTGCCGAGCAATATATTAAAAAAAAACAAAACACAATTCGTGTTGGTGAAACTTCAAGAATTTTGACAGCAGCAACAACAACCTGTTTCGTGAAAATCGCTTTTGAGAGGGGGGGAAAAAAGCGCGATTCTTTCAAACCCTACCATTTAATATTATATATTTTTAAAAGCAACCTGCTCCTGTGTTTGCTCTTCACTGAGCACTGCGTGTCCTCGGTGCCACCTGAGGCAGGGAAGGATCAGGCGTGGGGGACTCGACTTCATCTGCAAGCAGGTGTTTAGTGAATTCCTCCAAAGGGACGAGATCCACTCTGCTGCTGGCTTTGGGGATGAATTAGCGTGAATTCATAATCCATAAATCCTGGTGGCAGCGGAACAGCATCCCTCCTGTTGTTATTTATTTTGAGATTTTCACTGGGGCAATAGCTTTACGTTTGACATTTATATAGGTCACAGTGAGCTAATAGCCATCTGCCATCTGGGGACTTTTATAATGAACATTGCAGAAGACTATGAAACAATCTCTGGCATTTCCTATTCGAACAGAAGCTGAAATAGGGTTGATCTTTACAATATGCTCTGCTGTCTCTCCTCAGGTTTGCATTAGTCATTTGCCTGGCCTTGCTACACACGCACACACACTCGCACATATGGGAAGGGGTGGGTTTCAGCATTTAATACCAACAGTTAATCACCACATGCATGAAAAACACCCAATACCTTGCACGGCTATGAAGGGTCCCAGTTCACCTGAAAACTCTTCACACATCTCAGGAACATTAATGACTCCCCAGCCCTCCTCCCCTGCAGTGTAAGCACGGGAGAGTCAGCTCCCAGCGCTGGTTTGGCCGTGGAAATCTCTCCTGCAAGGTCACACTCTGCTGACCCAAAACACACACCAGGCTGGGCAGGGACAGGGAAGAACCTGCAGAGCTCCCAGGAAAACACCTGCAGGCAGGAGCTGAGGAGCAGGACATGACCCCCATCCAGCTCCCTGCTCCAACCCCGACTGATCCAGTTACCAGGATCGAAACCCCCTCTCCAGGGAAGGCTGGGGTCACGTCCTCACCTCAGCTCTGCTCCCTGGGACGGTGTGTTCAGGGACACCTGCACCTCCCAGCACCTGGGAGCACCATGCTGGCATCATCAGCTCTCACAGATGGGGAACTGATGGAGGAGGGAGAGATTAACTGACTTGCTGAATTGTGCCAGCCACCTACAGCAGCTGTGAGCGAGCCCAGGTGCCCTGAGTGTTGGGTCAGCACTTGAACTGCGAGGCCGTGCCTCCTCCCCGCACCTACACAGCGTTTATTCCACAAAGGACTGAATGTGCTCAGAGGAGAACACCCCATCTCAATTAGTCACTCTCCAAAAAGCCTCCTCGGGGGGCAGGTCCTCCTTAACGCTTCGTGTTCCTCCTGAGTTCCCCAAACCTCCCCAGGCCTCGGGGTAATAAATTACATTTGTCTCTGCCTTAGCGGCAACAGCCTGTCCGAATCCTCCTCTCCTTGACTCAACCCGTGATGAAATGCCTATTTCCTGGTGCTGAGACCTGTGAAAATTGGCCTTCCCAGCCTGCCCAAGGGGGCACCTTTGATCACCCCAGCTTTCTGCCTCCCCCGTGCCCCAGTGCAGACGCCTGGGCCTGGGGTGTCCCTTGCTTGTGTTTTGTCTTCCAAGGACGACACACAGAGCACCTTTGAAATCCAATCCAGCAAGGCAGGGGGAAGCCTGAGCACTGACCAGGCTTTGCCCTGGTCCTACAAGGGCTCAGGTTGCACAGAATGCTGCCCTGGCTCCCACGGGCATAAATCTTCTGGGCTGCAATTTCGCCAAGCCCAGCTGATGACAGCTCCAATAACTCGATGCTCAGCTGCTGCCCACGAAAGCTGATGGGCAGAGGGGGCACTGCAGGCTGGTGGGGAGGCCTGGAAAGTCCACCTTCCCTGCTTCCATCAGCATTCCCAGCAGCTGCTCCAGGCAGTGCCACCGCACGCCGGGGGCTGTGCTGTTCAACAGCGCTCGTGGCTCTCTGCTGACATGTCCCACAGCTCTTCCTGGGGTTGTTATCAATGCCCATGGCAGAACAGCTTCCAGAGGATCTCCATTACACCCAGGGGTCACAGCATGCCCGAGGCTCAGCCCAGCAGGACGACAGACCCTGCCCTCCCTCTGGATTACGAAGGGAGCAGGGGAGAGCGAGGCTCCGCATTGTTTCACTTCAAGGGGATCACCAAAGGGTGCAGAGACAAATGGAAGGGAAGGGGTCATTCCTGTTGCTGGGAATGCACTTCTGCACCAGCCTCATTAGATAAATTTACCTTTGTTCTCCTGCCTTCCTGCCCTGCTCCATCCCTGACCTGCAGCATCCCAGCAGCCCTTCGCTCGCCTCTGTGCCCTGTCCCACCCCTGGCAGCCCCCTGGACCTGCCTCGTCCTGCCCCGCTCCCTGCACTCCCTTCCAGCACTGCCTCTGGTGTCAATCACACCTTTTTTAATGTGTTAACTTTCTAAATCCACTTTTGTGCTCACTTAACAATAAGCTGCTTTGATCAGGGTAATACCAGCAAAACCAACAAACCCGAGCCCCTTCTCCCCCCTCTCCTGGAGCAAAGCTCACCAGGCCCTGGGCTTGTAAAACCAAAGCAATTGCAGCCTTTAATTTTATTTCCTTTATTTTCAGGCTGTTAGGTGCTGGTTCTGATTAGGGGCATTCTGAGCAGGAGTTATTTGAAATAAAAACCAGCTTTGTTGAGCTTTGGGGGAGGGTAAAAATAGCACAGCCTTATCAGTTTAGAAGGGTCTGGCGAAGCTGATCCTGCCAGGACAGCCCCCTGACCACTGAGGACACACTTCACCAGGCAGTGTCACTCTTAAACAAGCTGCCCAGATGTCACAGACAGGAGATTCCTGCTGCGTGCTCGTGGCTCTGTGACACTGCAGAGGATCTTACAGCAGGATCAGGGGAAAACTCAGGACCAGCCACTTAATCCTGTTCAATCTGGGCACGAGATCTGTCAGCCCCAGCATCCTGCCCATGCCTTCCCTTTCAGAGCAGCTCCTGCCTGCTCTGGTGACTCCGGGTAGCAGAACCTTAACTTTGTTTCCATCTCCCTGTCATTCTTGATTTTTGCCTCTGTGGATAAGTGTGCTCTCCCTCTACCCCCTCACCTCCCGTGACCTCAGGGTCCTTCACCTTCCAGTGCCAACATCGTGTCAGAGCTGAGCTCCTGCTCCTCAGGAAGGAGTTACTGGGACCACTCATGGGTCAGGGATCAGATTAAGTTAAAGAGACAAGGAGATAAAAGCTGCAGGAGGCTCTTTGGAAGAGTTCACGGACGACTGCAGTACCACAGTACATGTAGCCTGACTTGAAGTGTGCTGAAACCAGCAGAAACTGGTGTAAATGCACCAAAATGCCTTGTGGGGGGTTGTTTTAATCCATTATTTCTACCCTGGTTAAAGACAGAGCGAAATGACTATTCTGTGACACGCACAGACGGGCTGGCAGCACCTTCACGGCCTGAAACACAGCTTCACATGGCCCTGAGTGTGAGTCCTCCTGGGCCAGGGCATCTCTACTCCAAATGCTGAAGCAGCTCTGGCACCCGCACTGCCCCGGAGTGCCGAGCAGCGAGTGCAGCAGAGCAGTGCGGTTTGCAGTGCTTCGAAATGCTGATTTATCTCCTCAGCACCTGAGTTCCTCCTGTGACATCAGCAGTTTGAAGCTGGGAGCTCCTCCCCAGCCTAGGGAAGGTCAGCAGCCTCTGCAGCCAGCGTGGGCTGCCAAGCCAGGGCTCCAGGTAGCCAAGGGCTTTCAGCAGGACCTGGCCCTGAAAAGCGACGGCATCTCGAGGCTGATGGCTCAGAAATCCTTTCAGCAGGCCTGGCAAACCCCCTGTAAAGGTGTGCACAGGGTGGGGACGTGCAGGAGCAGCGCCAGCCCTGCCCTGGGAGGGGACAGGACCCTGCTGTCCCCGGGGCCATCACAGCTCCCCTGGCAGCCCCTGCTCCGCGTGACAGCCGCGAGCGCCGATGAGTGAATAACCTAATCGAGCCATTAAAAGAAACAGAAGCCCTCTGCCCTGTTTGATTTCTCTCTATAATGATGTAAAGTGCGCTTTAATGGAGTCAAAGTGGTCCTGGGCCATTCTTGTTAAGGCCGTTTGATGCAGTGCTATTGAGTCCCACTGCTCGCCTTCATTACCTCCCTCCGCTCTCTCCCCGCATTGTACTCCACACTTCCCCACAGCTTCTCTGCTGCTACAGCCCCTTGCCTGCATTTTGTCTACATAAATTAGACCTTGTGCAGCATATTGGCCTGTCAGGGGACTAGGAAGAAACTGTATATTGTTTCTGGCATTCCCGGGCCCTTCTGCCCCTGACATCTGCTGTGTTTGTGACAGGGAATACATTCCTGACTCATTATCCGGGCAAGCGGAATCCCTCCCTGACAGCACCATTAATCAGAATCAAGCAGTCCAGCAAATAAAAAAAAAAAAAGGGGGAGAGAGAAGAAGAAAAAGAAAGCAAGCAAAGAAAAGAGACAGTTTCTAACTTTCGCTCCTGTGTCAATTCCAGTGTCTGGACAAGTAGCAATCCATCTTGCTGAGTGACAGCTCTGATGGATGGCATTATTTATGCTTTTGTGTATTAAAAGACAGTTCTGGCACTGGCTTGTCACTCACCAGAGATTTAAAAAAAGTTGAAATTTAATTTGAAGGAAAAGAGGGCAAAGATCAGAGGGTTCTGGCTGGGGAGCTCTGCCTGGGAGGGACAGGGATTCCAGCAGGAGGGAGCACCACAGGGGGACGATGAGTAAATAAGTAATCCCCCTCCCAGGTACACAGACCTCTGCCTTCCCTGGTGTGCCTACATCAACATCTCCTGGGCTGGGGGGTCTGTGTGTTGACACAAACAGGTTTGATGTTCCTTGGAGGGGGATGCATCACCGGGGGGTGAGACGGGCATATGCTTAATTTTCTGTACATAATTTGTTTGTGTACACAAACGTGATTAGATATGCACATATGTATGTGACTCCATGTGTGTCTGTAGCAGGGTGGCTTTCCCATGCACATGTGTATTTACACAAATTAATTTTAAATGTAGGCTTTCTGTCCCAGCACACACATCCTCAAGATACAAAACACTTCCCTAAGTATCCACACACAGAGGAGAACAGGCACGTGGATACATCCCAAGGTGAACAATACACCCACTTCTTAAAAAATGTTCACTTAAACTACTTAGCAGTCAATTTGAGCCCAAACCAAGGACAATATTCTTGGGGGAGCTGTCTCATCCTGACCCACCTGTAAACCCGGAATCACAAGGAATGTGAATCCCTATCTTTGTCTGGCTGTGATTTATGTGCTGGCAACCGAACCCACAGGTGTTTCTGCACCTGTGCCACGTCATGAACAAACACCAGAACACGGTCAGAGGGTGTCTGGGGGCAGGTGTTACACACAGAGGCGTGAGAGGAAATCAGCAGGTCACCTTCACTTCAGGAACAAACAGGCTCATCTCTCTGAAAATTGCTGATTCCAGGTATTTGTGTTCCATGTCCAGAGCCAACAGTGAAGACTTACCTGCTCTGAAGACCGTGGTTAATTTTTTAGAGGCCATTATACAGATCAGGCATCCCAAATTTAGGTGTCAACACTAATTAAAACCACGAACCTTACCTGGAAAAGCTGAGTTTGGTCAGAAAGTTTGGGCCACGGAAGGATGCAGAGCTCTTTCCTCATCCCTGTGGATGTATCCTGGAGGAGGTGCCTGTCCCCTGCTGTGCTGCTGGATGGGGGTTCTCAGAGGTGCTGCTGCTGTTCCTGGGGATAAAATTGAAGGGATTTGGTCCCAGGTGGAGCAAGGCTGTGAGTGCCTTGCTGCCCTGGCTCTGTGGGGCAGGGACTCAGCAGGGGTGTCACACAGGACACAAGATGTGTCACTGCCTGCCGTTTCCAGCCCTGAGCAAACGTGGTTTTGACCTGAGCAAACGTGAAACAACCAGAACCATCGTTCCTACTATTTATCACTTTTGCTTGGAGATGACCCAGCTCTTGGCTATTTGGACAAACATCTGCTTTGGAGCCCATCGCCCAACAAACAGCATTTGCTTCTAATTAATACAAATCTGTTTCCTTCCCCAATCTCAGCAGTTTTCACGTCCCCTCTCCTGGGCTGTTGGCACTGGCAGCACCACCCCACCACACCTACCAAATCCTGGCAGCAGCCACTCTGGAGGCTGCAAACCCAGGGCAAAATCCCAGCACTCCCAAACCTGCCAGAGCTCCTGGCTAAATCCAGGAATGGTGTTGGCTTGCAGGCCCTGCTGGGATCGTTCCTGTCATCCTCCTGGGCTCTTCTGTCCTTCCTCAGGGCGCTGCATCTCCTCTTCCCACCTGCTGGGATTTCTCCAGCGCTTCAAAGTGACTGTATTCCCAAGGTCTGGGCTGAGCAGGGGTTTGCTGTGACTCAGAGGGCTCAAGAACCCCCCAGCCTGGGTCTCAGCAGTGCTGTCCTGGTGGAGAGGGGGGTCAGAAGGTGGCCCAGGAGTGCGCTCTGACTTCATCTGGAAAAGTTCCCTGACGGGATGACATCACAGCAATCCCAGGCAATGAGCTGTCCCTTCAGGGTGTGAAGTCGTGGAATAAACCTTATTCTTTCAAGATCCAGAGCTTAAATTTCAAAGTGAGATGTTGTGTGTAATCCCCCCAGGCCCCTTTGAAACCCCAGCCGGTGTTTTGAGAAGGAACTGGTCATTTATCTACTCCCCGTCTCGGCAAGGCAGAGCCTGGGGATTGGCTTTTCTAAAATGTTGATGCCATGAAATTGAAATTGGCTGGGAGGCAGGGCAGGCTGCAGTTAGTGGAGAAATATGTGGAGGGCTTTCTCTTCACGGGCTCACAGAGGCATAAGCCGGGCTGGTCAGCGACTGCTCCGGGAGGAAACACAATAATCATCCCTCAGAACAGCCAGGCACACTCAGAAGGGAGACTCTGTCTTATTTGTCAGTCCTGCTTTATCTGTCTGATTGCACTGGGAAATGAAGACATCCCAGCCTGCACCTCAGCTGGGGCAAAGAATTTCCAGAGCTGGGGGCAGCTCATACCTGTTAAAGACCTGCCCCCCTGGTCCCCACAGCCAGGGGAACATAAGCTCCTGCGTTTTCAGCGTGGCGCTTGGAAGGTTTAATTCGATTCCGTCGTCTGTCAGAACAGCAGGCGGAGGGGAGGAATGTGCTGGTGTCATATGGAAACCACGGCTCGATGACGGACAAAATTAAATCCTTGCAGTTGGACATAAACCATGGTAACACAAAATATGCAGCGAGTCAGGCTTTGCTTTTCAGCGCTGAAAACACCAGGCCCCACTTGGCAGGCTGAGGAGGGGATATTAGTCAGATTCAGACATGGTTTTCTTTGTTTTAGTGAAGGATAAATAATTAAGTGCTGAGATATTCCAGACTCATGTTAGCACAGCTCTGTGTGAACCACAGAGGAGGATGCTGTGAGAATGGGAAAGACTGAAGGTCCTTTAACCCACAAACTCTCTGGGAATTCTGCAAAACTTTTGGGATTTACTTCTAGAAAGCAATCCCAGAGTTCCCTCACGACACACAGAGCCACGGAATCTTTCAGGTTGGGGAAAAAAGCCTCTAAACCATCGAGTCCAAGCGTTCCCCTGGCACTGCCAAGCCCACCACTAGGATATCTGACATGCTAATCTCCATAAATTAAACCTCCCAAGCACTTTCTCCCTTGGCATTCCTCAGCTAACACTGGTCCAGCGGATCCCACGTCTCTGCCCAGCGTTCCTGCTGCTGCTTCAGCCGGGACTCTGGGAACAGAGGGGCTGCCACGCTCCCAGCACTGGGGCAGCTCTTCCTCCCCTCCAGTGCTTTGTTTCCAGACAGCACCTCGTGGGATGAGAGAAAACCAACGGAGGGCAAAATAAACTAAGAATTATTCGTAACAGCGCTTTTCTGCTTTTTACTCTCCTTGCACACCCTGATGGCACAGGCCCCGTTTTTGTTCCAGTTTTGTGCTGTGCCTCGTGCAGTGGAGCCCTGACCTGGCCCCTGCAGGGCTCTGACCCGGCACTGGGTGTATGAGCCCCCCTCTCCTCCTTTCCCAGCATCCCCACCCCAGCTGCCGCCTCCCGGACTGATTTATGGTCTTTTGCCCGGTGAAATCTGCATTTCTGGTGCCTGCCAGCACTAATGGAGTGTGTAGAGACCTGACAAGGTGGGCTGATCTTGGTCATTCATGTTCCTCTTTCCTGCTCAGCCTCCTCTGCCGCCAACAAAAAATTTAAGAGAGAAAAGTGGAAGGCGAAAGCCACAATTCGCTGACGAAGATCTGGAACTGCCTTCTTCTAGAAAAAAGGCTGCTCCAGTCAGTGCCTGCCCTCTGGAACTGAGCTCTGGATGCTGCTTTCCTGCCTGCACTCACAAGTGTAAAATGGAACTTGTAAATCACCTTCTGGAGAAGGTGAGGGCCAGAAATGTCACCCAGCAGGGCGAGTTTCCCGTGGAGATGAAATCAAGCTGAGCGGCGCAGATAAGGCGGGGATGGAGCTGGATTTCACATCTCTGCTCCAGAGGTTTGCTCATTAACAGGGCTCTGGTTCTGTTATTGAGACTCGTGGTAAGTGGTTCCTTCGGCAGGGATCCAGCAAAGCACTTAGGCAGATTCATAAATTTGTGTCCCATTGACTTCTGTGCGACTATTTATACGCTCGAAGTCAGGCATGGCTTAAAAATGCATTTCCAGAACAGGCCTCATGCTCAACACTCCTCCTGCAGCACCATAAACCCCAGGCTTTCAGAATTCATGGCTTCAAGCTCTCATTTCCCCTCAGCCACCCTAATTGCAGTGCAGGATGCAACTCCAGAAACTGCTTTTAGGAGGAGTTGTAGTTCTGAACTTCTAATAATTCTGGAAGAGCGGCCGAGCCTTGACACGTTCAAAAGGAACAGAGAAGAACAAAAGCCATGGCTGCCACCTAAGTTCACATCTTTGGGAGATGATCCTTTGGCCAGCAAGTCAAAACTGACTCCCACCTCCCACTAAGGCAGATGAATGGAGTAGTTGGGAGCAACTTTGCATTACTGAATTTTTTTCCAGCACAAGAAGGTGCTGTGCTCACCCGCCCAGGGGCTTCAAGAGATGAACATGTAATTAAACTCCCAGGGAAACCTGCCTTGAGGAAGGTCTCTGGGACAAAAAAAAACCCACACCAAAACTCGGGATGTTGACATTTTGGAGGAGTTTGGGCTTCTTGCTGCCTTCCTCCAAATAAAGCCTTTGAGGAACAGATTAAACGTGTTAGTGGAGAACTTCAGCTCTGGGAAACTGTGGCAATGGCTCAGTTCCCTTTTGAGAAGCCTGGCCTGGCTGTAAAATATCTGGTGCAAAGCTCAGGAAGGAAATGAGGCCCATAAGGTGGAGAGTGAAGCCCTCAAACGCTGGATCTCATCAAGCAAAGAGATTAAACGCGCGCTGACGTACGAGACCGAACGAACCCACGGGCCACGGAACACGCTCCTCCCAAACCTGCCAGGATGCTCAAGCAAGCCCTGTTTTCATCACCCCTGTCCATCAGCACCCAACCAACACACTTCAGAGGGTCTATGGAGGCGAGGTATTAGAGAGATCATCGGCCCAGGGAAGTACAAAAGTGATTTAAAATGTTCTAATCTCATTAATCTGTTTCTTCTCCCTAAAGATGTTCAAAGCCCAGGCCAGATCATCAGCTGGCAAGTGAAGTCGAAAAGCACTTAAATAAGACCTTAAATATAAGCTCAGTGTTTGAATTCTATTTACCACAAAGTTCATTTGAAGATAAATTCACGCTAAAACAATATTTCCAAGCAAAAAAAAAAACCCCAAACCCTCACTTGAGCCAGAGTCTTTGCAATATAAACAGAGCTAATCTGCTCTAGATGAGGCTTTTCTGCTTTGGGACTTTTTTTCCCCACTCTCCTGCGCCTCCACCATCCAGCAAAGGGAACAGAATTTGGGGGTGTGGTGACTTCTCTCAGCAAACCTACCAAGTTCTGCTTGGATTTTGGATATCCAACCAAGCGCCGGGAAAACCACAGCGAACCAGTTTGTCCCCAAGATGTAACTGCTACAATAATTAATTGAAATCTGCTGTGCTTGTTTCAGCCTGAAAAGACACGTTTTCTTGATCCCTTTTTTTTTTTTTCCCCCTTTCCCTGCAATTACCTGGGAATGGCAAGCACTGGCTCAGGGTGTTAGAAGGATTAATAATATTAATAATAATCCAGGTAAGATTTAATGCATCCCGGAAAACGGTGGGGTGTAAATCTGTGTGATCTGTGTGATGTCATCACCTACAGACACTTCACTGGTATCCAAGTTATTATCACAGGCTCCTGAGAACCACATCTTAAATATCCCCTGCAGGGAGCAGGTTCTCCTGACTGCCAGGTGCCATTCCCGGCGGGATGGGCAGGGTTCCTCACACGTGATGCTCCTTCCCAGCATCCCAGGGACCAGTGCAGGGTCTGTTCTGGCGAGCAACACTCACCACAGTTGGAGCTGGAGGTCCTGTGAGCACGCCAGGCACGGCATTAGTGCCATTATTGCTATTGACAGTGTAAATGGCAGCACCATAATGGGACAGCAGCACCAGGGCCCGGGGAGGCAGAGGGTAAGGAGACATTAATATGTGCAGTCAACTTGCATCTTGCACTCTGCAAGTGTGCTGGTATGAGTGGTTCTGACACCCTGAACATAAACCAGATGGCCCCTTTCTTACGCCATATCATGCAAAGAGAGATCTGAATTAATTCATGTAGAAATCATGACAATTCTGTTGCTGTTGGAACTCAGTATAGCGGACAGGGTGGCAGGAGATTATGCTGAATTTTTAACTTATAAAACACTAGTGACAGATGTCACTGCCTGTTCTCCTTTGTTGTTTCCCATCCTTTCTCCATTCCCCGGTGCCCTTCTGCCCTTCTCCGCAGCTTTACCTCTGCGCTGCACCGCCTAAAAAACTTATTTAAATACGATTTTGTGCAGAACTTCACCCACAGAGCGTAAAGACAAATCCATCAAAGTGTGTGCCCGAAACACGAAGATGTTGGGGTTGAAACAGATTTCATTTTTCAGCCAACTCCACCTACAGCCCTTTCTGAAATTCCATCCCCAATCAATACCACGCCGCTGGCCCCGGGATCGATGGGCCGTGCAGGCAGCAGTGCCTTCCACAGGGTTTGCATCCCGAGCAGGTGGAGAGGCAGGAATGTCATCACTGCATGGCCAGTGAAGGTGTTTTAGCCCAGGGTTACCCCGCAGGGTCCTGCCCGTCAGACATTCCCCGCTCCAGTTTTTTAGGGAGGCACCACGCCCAGCAAGGTTCTCCCTGGGAGCAGGAGCAGCTCTTGGCCACCCTGGCTCCCAGAGCACCGTCCCCACTTGGCTGTGGGTGCCCCCAGGAGATCCCTGCTCCCCTCTCCCACTCCCTGCCGCCCCACTCCCGCGTTTCAGCGCCTGCTCTGCTGCCGACACACCCCTGTCAGCCCCTCCATTGTGTGGCCAGCAGCGTCTTTCAGCACATGAGGCTCAGCCAAGAGGGCAGAAACACATGGACGGGGCGGGGGAACCCCCCCAAGCCGCGTGTGTACCAAAGCACAAGTGGGTTTGTTCAGCTGGCACGGCCAGCGGCGTTGACGCTCCCTTTCATCGGCGGGTATTAGGCCCAAATCCTGCCTCCCTGAGCCTGCACCCGGCTCCTTCCACCTCCTGTCAGGGCTGGCAGCTCTGCCAGGCTCTCCAGCCCCGGCACCTGGGGCGCTCGGAGGAGCAGCACACACACTTTCCCCTCTTACACCCACCCCCCTCCATCCCACCCCCACCGCCCCTCCCCGAACCTGAATGAACACTTTCTTTCAGTAATGGGTTTTTTCCACCTGGTTGACTTGATGAAAGGTTTATGAGTTGACATTATGTGCGAGGAGAACAAAGCGAGCGCGGGCTGCGTGCGTGCGCGGGGGCGGGGAGCGCCCGAGCCGCTGAAAACTTTATTACAAACCCAGAGGCGCTGGGAGCCATAAATCAGGAGGGTGCTCTGCCCCAAAACCCCGTGGAAAACGGCGGGACAGGGTGGCAGCACACAAGGCTGGGCACCAGAAGGCTCCAGTGGGTTGCACTGGGCTGCTGGGAGGAGGGGGGAGAGGGGAGAAGGGACGAGGAGGTCCTAGAACGGTTTGGGTTGGAAAGGATCTTAAAGCTCACCCCATTCCATCCCCCTGCCATGGGCAGGGACAATTCCACCAGACCAACTTACTCCAAGCCTCGTCCAATCTGGCCTTGAAATCAGACTTTCAGCCACAAAGGAGGTTTCCAGAGGCGGGGATGGATTTGTACAAACCCAGCTCAGGGGGAAAGCCAGCCTCAGGCAACGGGCTGCCTTTTGGGACAGCTGCTCCACACCCACCCTGCTGCACCCCCAGCTCTGGGCCAGCTCTGCAGTTCAGGCTTTGCTGGGATTCTGCCTCTCCCCAGGTGAAAGCTCCAGCAGCTCCTGTTTACCAACACGCAGCTGAACAACAGCTTGCTGTGAGCGTTTAAAAACAACGCACCTAAAACAAACAAACAAAAGGATTTCAGCTGGTATTTGTTAGGAAACCGGCGTTAACAGGCTCACAGTTATGAAAAGCACCTTTAGCAACACGAGTGAAGTGATTTTTTTACTTTGCATTACAGAGGAGGGTAGAAAGAGCAGAGCTGCCACCAGCTGAGCCTGCAAAGCAAGCAGGAGGTGCGCTGTCACATCAGCTCCCGGGGAAGGCTGGGGAGCTGACACGCAGCACCGACACCACACGCTGCTCCCCAGCCAGCCCAGCCTCCCTGGGTCTGCACACACCCCTCGGGCAGGTCGGGGGTGCAGCCAGGGAAGCGGGAGCACGGTCCTGGGACAGCGGGAACCGCGCGGCATCCTCGCGGCTCCGCGTCCCGCTGGAAGATCTTGGGCTCGCCCAGCCCTCCTCAGCATCAGCCTCGGTTCTGCTCTGATTTATCTGGGTGTTAATTAGCTCTGTCTCTGCTGAGGTGAAGGCTTTCTTGGGGCAGCAGGGAACAGCTGAGCTGAGCTGAGGAGGTGGCTCAGCACCGCAGAGCCCCTGCAGGTCACGCAATCCCGCTGCTCCCGGGGCTGCTCCTCCTGAGCAATCCCAGGCTGTACACAAAGGCAAACACGTTGCTATTTTAGACTCTAATCCGAGGCTACTGCGTGCCTTTTGGAGTGCGGATGTCCTGGAAATGTCACTGCAGAGCAGTGTGCTCAAGAGATTAGAGCCGTTCCAGTTTGCAAATGACAGAGCACAGTCACAGATGCTACTCTAGCCATGGGGTCAGACACAGTTGCTGAGGCTTAACTTGTTGAATTGCATTAAAAAAAAAAAAAAGAAAAAAAGGGGAGAAGGGTCAAATGCTGAAAGATTTTGAGCAGCTGTGACTTTGCTCGGGTTTTATCCCAGATAAGTAAGTTTTCCCCATAACAACAAGTAGCCATTGCAAGCCTCAGAGAGGTGACTTTAAATGACTGAATTCCCAGGCCAAAGATATGCTTAATATTTCCAAGTCTTGTGTATGGACCAGTGGAAGAGTTAACAGCTGTTCTGCAGTGGAACTCCACAATCAAAGTGGTGGGCACGAGGCTCAGAGAAGAACCAGCTCGAGGATCCAGCAGCACTGACACTATTTCCAGATTAGACTCACACTCTGGGAGGCTGCTGCTTTTATGTACCTGGCTTGAGAGCTGCTGATTTGCAGATGGCGAGACCTGAGCAGCTTTCACATCTTTCCCCAACCAGGTGCTTTTTAAGAGGTACCTTAAAAACCAAAATCCATTTCAAATCACCGCCGAGAGCCTTGGCTGGGCTATAATGGTGCTTCTGGGCGCCTGCTCTGAGAAGCAGCCTGAGCCCTGTCCTAGATCAGCAGGCAGTGACACGCATCCTTCACACTAATGCACTGCTTCTGGCTGTGCTGGGGGAGAGGGAGAGGGGAGGGCTGGGAAAAAGATGTACTGGAAAAAAAAAAAACCAACCCAAAATAAAAATCAGGTGCAGCCTGCGTGCTCGGTGTTAATCACTCGCTCCTTTTCTGGGGCTCCTGTCTGCTCTGCACTCCTGCACTCTCGTGCTGGGGGAAAAGCTGGGCATTTGTCACACCTGCCCACTGCTGATTAAGGAGCAGGAGCAGCTCTGTCAGCTGGAGAGACAACACCACAATCACAGCTCCTCTGTGGAACATCCAAGGGTCTGAGGCGAGTGACCAAGAACATGGGCACTGTTTGGGACACAGGGACACAGGGAGATATATATGCTCTCTCTCTCCTCTGGAATTTCTCCAAGCACTGATGCCCTCACAGAACCACCACACAGCATTGATGTATCTCCTGTATCTCTGGGCCTCCTTCTCCTTTCCCTTGGCAGTGACAAGACAGCCCTGGGGGCTGCAGGAGCCTCTGGGGGCAGGGGAGCTGCTCCTCACAGGAGGGTTTGGGCTCTGCCTGGTTCTCAGAACAGACATGCACAGACCCAGAGCTGGGCTGAGGTGTTGTGTTGGTGGCCCTTTCATCCTCCCCTCGCTCTTTGCTTCCACGGACGACTTTGTTCTATCTGATGTGGCTTTTAATTAGGGGAGCTCTCTGTGCCATTAGTGGTTTAGCTGAGGGGAAATTGAACCATATAAATAGCACCATCTTGCTACTCTCTGTTTATGTTAAGCTGGATTTCCCTTTTGATATTTATGGAGGGTGACGTGGATTTGTTTGAAGATTCAGTTCAACTAGTTAAGGTTTTACTGGAGGAAGGAATTCAGCCACTGGAATTGCCACGGGCAGCGTGGCAACTAGCTGGGGAGGGAAGGAGCAGGCAGCAACCAGGGCTTGGGCAAGACAGCTGACATCAAACAGGCATTCCAGGAGGGCTTTTAGCAGTCAGTAAATTATGCCTGTACAAAGTAATAAAGGAAGTGTAGTAATGCCTTGTTGTTCCATGGGCACCTTTCATCCCGAGGGATGGCAGTTTGCAAGCTGGGGAGCTCGGGGCTGGGACTGGGTTTGCTCTGGCAGGGCTGAAATATCATTGGCCATTCCAGTCTTCAGCTGATTTAAAAAACAAATTACAGTTTGGAGAACAGTGTCAGAGAAAATGAGGGGAAAGGGCTGGTGTTTTGGGTTTGGTGGAGGTTTGGTGGAGAAAGGACAATCCTTTCTCCGTGGGGACTGCTGCTTGTCTGCAGGGCAGCACATCCTCCCAGACAGTGCTGCGTGCAGGAGGGAGCAGAAAAAATGGGGTAAAATTAGTCCCTGCTGTTTGCTGCCCAGTTTCACTGGTAATTAGCTTGGCTGCCTCTACAGTGTGTAATAAAAAAGCAAGGCTTGATTATTTCTAATGCTCGCAAGAGGAGTGAGGTTGCAACACGAGATGAGGAACCGAAAAGTGAAGTTTAATAGAAAGCAGCAGACACAGACAAGCAGAGATCCCCATCTAATGATGCTTGAAGAGCTTCTCCTGCTCAGCTGAGTGTCTGTTTGGCCCGTAGGCATTATGAACTCTATCAGTCACATTCCCTGTGCCACCCCCTGTTCATGCAGAAAGCTGCAATTACTCATATTTGACAACTCAGTCCCACAAAGCCTGTGAAGTTCAAAGCACTCCCCACCTGGTATTTCTCTTTTACAAGCACACAACTACAAAGTATAACTTTGGGAATGCTTTAACCTTTCTTTCCCACACGCCCAAGTGTTCTTGTTCGTCCCTCCCTCTCTTTCCAGCTTTTCATTTCACGGCACACACTGAGCAGGCAGAGATAATTCAGATAAGGGAGGGGGCATGAGGTAGAAAATGTTCAGGACTGGTGCTGGACTGAGTTTAAAAGAAGCCACACTGAATAAAAGAGATTCCAAGTGTCCAAAATGTCCTACAGGACCTGAGCTGTGCTCACCAAGGACTGGAGTGATGGAGAGCAATGCCCTCCACGCCGCAGAAGTGGCCCCTGCAGAGCCCAGGCTGTGGGTGCAGAGGTTCTGAGAGCTCCTCTCCCTGCAGGGCTATAGAGATGTGAGCCTGGAGATGCCAGGGTGATAACAGAGGGTGTTTATTCTGCCTGTAACCCGGTGGCTGCTTTGCTGTATTTCACATCTCTTCAAGTAAATAAATGAGGGGACTCTACTTTCCCTCCTCGCTGCGGTGTGTATACATGAGTGTTATTTCCCCTATCAGATTCCTGTACAAAAACTGCTGTCAGGCTATTAATAATCCGGGGAAAAAACACCTTGAAACTTGACTCAATGAGGGCACATTGCAAATGGGCTCTAATGGCTTTTATTCCTCATCTCTGTCACCTCAGATCTAATCTGCCATCCTCTCATTTTTTATCCTCGCCGGCCCCCTCGAAAATCATTCAGCTGGTCTTCCCTCGGTGCCAGGAGGGGCAGAGGGGCCGTGGGGTGGGGTCAGCAGGTCTTTATGGCCAGGGGAGGGTCAGCTGTGTGAGGCAGAGCCCTGGGCACACCCAGAGCACAGGCCTGGCAGCTTCTGCCACTTCCACTGGGGATCAGAGCGGAGAATCCAAGTGAGGTGTGTCCTGGGGGGGAAGATATTCCCGCTGCCACAAACCAAGCCTGCACCCTCCCAACCCCCAGCACCATTCCTTTACATCTCATGGGGCAGGTAAGGAAGTTTCCTGGATTCCAAGACTCCCTTTTAGCCACAAGGAAAGGATTAGCCAAGGCAGTGCCAAAAGACCAATAACACCTCCCTGGATAATGAGTGAACATGCTTGTTCTGGGGATTCTTTCTTTCTTTTTAATTAAAAACAATTTTTAAAAGCAGCCTGGAACTGACATTAGATCCTGTTTTTTTAGCTCTACTTTGGCTCCACATCTGCATTTTCCATGGAAACAATTTAGGCACCACCAAAACTTGCTGCCTGTATCCCTTTGTCTGCCTGAAGAAAACACACCAAAATCAAAGGCTACTTGGATCCTTCTCCCATGGACCAGCTGAGAGAAGGAGCATTGCAGAGTGTTCTACAGCACTTCTCACCCGCCAAGAACTTAATGGTCAGACTTTCAAAAGTTGCTCAAATGCTCCAAAGTTCTCAATTTTGTTTAATCAGACAGCATTTCTAGGTATCTAATTAACTTTAAAACAAGGGGCCTCAGGTACTCTGGGGGGAGAGGCAGGAGGCAGCTGCTGATAGAAGTTGTTCAGAGTGTGATTCTCAGAGAGAAGCCACAAGTCCTTTTTACCCTCAAGCACCCCAACACTACAACCTGTTCAGGAGTTCCTTCTCCCCTCTTTTATTTGGTTATGCAAACATTAATTTAAGGAATATTTCTCAAGCCTCCTGTGGGAATCCAACCCAATTTTCAGAGACAAAGCACGTGCAGGAATGACTAACATTTCTCTTTGAGTAGGGGAGGAGATTTAAGGCTTTTGACTCAAGGTTTTTTTTCTCCCCCCTCTTTCTTCTCCTTTCTTCTAAGTATCTCTTTATTCATCACTTTAATTACCTAATCGTAAATTTCTTCAGGGGGTTACTTAGAAGGAAAATTAGCATCAAAGCTTGGCAGTAAATTCAGGGGCTTTTGGAGCAGGTCCAAGCTGTTTCACCTGTGATTAATTAGATGATTTTTTTTCTTTAAGTGCCAGAGGGCTGCTGAGGTCTTTAAGCAGTTACATGACTGCTGGCAGCTCAGGAATTGTGATTGATGCGTTAGTCTGGCATTTAGGACTTCTGCTTCTCTTTGGGAGCTGCCTGGATGAGCCAGAACACAAGAGCAGCCACGGTGGTGGGAACAAAAGGCCCATCAGAGGAGAGAAGGAGCTGGGTGCATTTGCTTCCCCACTGCTGACAGAGTGTTCAACAGGATTAAGATGAGACAAAGGGAGAAACAAACACCTCCTACTCAAATTATACTCTACAGAGGTTGCAATATCAAGTTGTAGCAGTACTCCTTTTCTTTAAAGCTTTCTTTGAGGTGTGGGCTTAGTCAAGGATTGGAAATGAGAGGAAAACGGGACCAAAGCTTTAACCTCAACCCCGGAAATCTGGAAAAAGAACCCAAGGACTTCAAAAAAGGCATTTCTCTCTCACAAAAAAAAGTTAATACTCCTTTCCTCTGGCCCCAAAGGGCAAAGAATGAATCTCAGTGGGGGTTTTTTTTCTGTTTTGTTTTGTTTTAGCAGAAAACCTTACAGAGAACCAAATTCCAAGCCACAGGGACTGATCTGGCTCCTCCTCCTGGCTGAAAGCAAAAGTCCTGTTGTGTCACCACAGCAAAAAAAAAAAGCCAACCCCCAAGTTCTCCCCTGAAGCTTTAGCAGGAGTTAGAAGCATCAGCCAGCTCTAATCTTAACCCCATGAAACTCCCACCCATGATGGGATAGAGGATTTGGGAAAACCAGTGGAGAGAGCAAGCCCAGTGCCCTGCCTGCACTTTCAGGAGAGCTGGGGTCTGCTTTTGTCTTTTTCCCCAACCTTTTCAGCAAACCACAGCACAGAGGTCCTGTGGCTGCCCCTGCAGGAGCTGGATTTCTGACCCAAAGAGCTCAGGAGCTGCTGCTGAAGATGCAAAGGTGGCAGCTTCAGAGAGCGTGTTTGCACGCACCCACACACAGGCTCTCTCCTACACCTTTGCTTTTCACAGCTTGTGACAACAGAGATTATTCCTTGCTGGAAGAATGTGGCATTGTTGACATTAAAAAAAAAAGCAAAACAGGCCTTTGCTTTGCTTGAACAGCACAGGCTCTCTTGATCAGCTGTCTGAGGTGCCTCAGCTGTACAAAGCATTTAAACCTGTCTAACATCAAAAAGTAAGGTAAGACAAGTCACTTTGATGCTCCAGAGCACATGCCTAACATGATTATTGCAGCATCTTCCTGGTGATAATAGAATTATGCAAAGGAGGCCTTGACCCATTAATGCTTTTACCTTTCTTGGGATTTCTCCCCCTCTTCCCTCCTTCCCGAGCTGCAGAAGTGCTTGCTCAGACAGAGCAGCTGAACAAAGGGTGGAAGGGAGCTCCTCACCCACTCAAGAAGTTACCAGTAAACAGCTTTTGGTGCTTCTTGCAGCTTTCTTAACAAAAAAATGCCTTAACTGTGCACAAGAGCTGTTTAATGTCAGAACACAGAGGTCCAGGCAATGGAACAATAAGGCAGGGAAAGGGGTGTCCCCCCTTCTGTGCCCTGCTCAGACTGAACTGCACCTGCAGGTAAAGGGAGGTTCAGGTGCTGACAGTACCCAAACCATGGTATGAGGAGCTTTTGTAGCCAAAGGATCCTTCCAACTTTGAACTCTCTGGTGTGTTTAAAATAACACATTCTAAGGAGTGGCCCCAGACAGTTACTGGAGCTTGGTTGGCCAGAGGGTAAAACACAACCCAGTGCACAAATTCTTATCTAAGTTTGTACATACAGTGGGAGGGGGGGGGGGAATTTTAGGCCAAAAAACTCCTACCAGGAGATCAGCTGACTGCCTTGGCTCAGGTTCAGGTCTGCAAAGGGCTGGCAAGAGGGAAGCTCCCTTCCTATGTGTTCTGTTTGCTCCAGGCATGGTTCACTGAGTCCCACTTGCAATCTGTCCTGAACTGCAAATGTATGATTAGTGTGTTCCAGGAAAGCTGAGTCCAACACATTAAGGCTCAGACCTGAATCCAAACTCCAACCTCCCGAGCACAGATATGTTTCCATCTGGGGTTTTGGTCCAAGGCCTTCTCTTGCTTCTCCCTCCCGTTGTGTGAGCGCAATTCTCGCTCTCTAAACTGACAGGTAATGCTGTTGCACCCCCTGTGTGCAGCCAGCAGTGTCAGGGCACAGCAAAACACCTCACCCAGCTCGTTGCAGGGCTGGGACAAACCCTGCAGTTTGGCCCCTTGTCCTTCTCCTCAGGAGGAAAAGTGCAAGCCCACACCTGACCACTCCCCTGGGCAGGAAAGCTCCTGGAGTATCCACCTGCAGCCAAGCCTTTCTTTCCCCCTTTGCCTGTCTGGAACAGAAAAAGGACCCAGACCTTATTCCTGAGCTTCGGGAATCTGTTAATTGGCTCCCCAGTAAAATTACAGCGACTCGGCTGCCTGATAATGATTGTAAATGACAGGGACTATCAGGTTTACCTTGTGATGTCCCTGGGGAGCTTGCAGTTAGTTTAGTCTGAACTCTGCATCAGCTGTTTGGGTTCCTTTCTTCTCGGCATGTGGTATCTGGACTCAAGCTGCAGTCTTTCAAACCTAATTAGTGTTAGGGGAAAGAGAGAGAGAGAGAGAGAAAACACCAAACCCCATCACTCTCCTCCCTCAGCTGACTTGGTAACGCTCAGGCAGGACCTGATTCATGGTACCTGTTCATGGGGGCTTTTTGTTTGGGTTTTTTTCTGTTTGTTTTCATGCTCATCAAGCAGCTCGAGCTGCAGGAAAACTGAATTTCAGTGACTCTCTGGATTCCAAGGGGTCACCCTGCTCGTGGGTGGTTGGGTCTGTCCTGTGCAGTGCTCAGCAGAAACTCAACTTTTTGCCCACAGAGAGAGTGCTTTACTCTTCGAAATGTTTGTTGTTAGAACTTAACAACACCTCACGTTAATATTTAGCCAAGTGCAAACTGCCACCCCTGAGAAATAACAACACAGTTTACTGGGGGGGCCTTAATGACTTGTTCAGTTTTTTACCTTGTATTTCACAGTCTCCCACCACTGGCACCAAGGTGTGTGCCCCTACCTGTTCCCCACCTCGGGAACTGGCTTCCATCCCACCTCCCAGGACTTTGGCTGTGGCAGTGCCAGCTGGAACATTCCAGGACAGCAGATCCAGGGGCAGCGTCTCCAAACCCCTGCCAGGCTGAGCAACCTGAAAAAAAAGCAGCAGTACATGAGAAAACAATAATAATTATTTTTTTTCTTTGACAGAGGCTGATTGGATGTGCAGAAGCCACAACCACAACCTCCTGATGCAAGGTACATTTTGAGATAAGGTACATTTGCCTGTTGCTGGAGGGATTGGACTCTTCCATCAGGCACTGGAATCCACCAGGACTCTTCCACTTGTCCTCATAGTTGCCGTATTGTTTGGAAAACCTCTCTCTGTGCCCTTAGCTCAGTGTTTTTTTGGGGAAAAAAACCCCATTGTGGTTCAAATTCAGATCTAAGGCAAACAAAGGCCTACAGTGCCTCTCTCTCTGTTTTTCCTTTAGTTTCTTTTTTTAATCTAAAATTGTTTCCTCTGCCTGCAGTGAGTGCATCAAATAACTTCCTTGCCACCCCTTCTCCAAAAGCTCATTTTCCCACACAGAACCACTCTGTGGAACCTGTCACCTGCCTTTGCCTGAGCAAAGGGACCGAACGAGCTCGGGAAGAATGGTGTTACCGAACCCACGCCGCTCTCAAATCCGCTTACCAACATCTGCCCACATTGTCGGGCACAGGGATAATGCTGTTAGAGTAATTCCCAGCCTTTTAAAGTCGGGAGCTATAGTCCAGGGTGATCCAGGAGTGATACAGCTCCAGGGGAATCTGCACTTTACATATTTAGCAGGAGCGCGCTGAGCTCTTTAACATATCATCGCTGTACTTTTTGACATCAAAAGGATTGCATTTCCATACTCGGATGAATTAATAGGATTTGCATGTCACCCTCATTCTGTACTTTCTTTGCTGAGTTACACTGCAGGGGTTGGAGAGGCGGGGAAGCTCTGGAGGTGTGCGTGTGTGCGTCCTCAGGAACGACTCGCGGCTCCAGGAGGGGCTTGGAGCTGACTTTGAAGGAGCAGCATTTCCCTGAGGTGCCCAGGAGACGTCTCCTCCTCGGCCAGCTGATGTTTGGTGGCAGCTGCAGAGAGCAGACTCCCTGGGAACAACCTCTGCACGAGAAGGCAAGGCCAGGAACCCTCTCCCATCACCCGGTCCTGCAGAGCTCAGGAACCCACAGCTGCATCAGAGCACCTGAGCCACGATGACTGTTCTTATTTCACTGCTTTCTGCCTTTTGAGACCCCAAGAGTCACGTTGAAGCAAATGGCAGTTCTGCTTCACGTTGCAAGGGGTAACAATTCACCTGCAGACCGAGTCCTGCCACCCAAATTCACAGCTGATGGTTCCTGGGCAGACTCGGCGTCTTCTGCCTGAGTGAAACTTTATCCTTTCAGGCAGGTCATGCCACGTCTGGAGTTACTGTTCCACTGACACCAGCAGTCATTAATTACCATCTGGCTGATTGACATATCAGCGAGCAGCAGCAATATAATACTTTCCTCTAACACTAAAGATGTCTCAGAGAGGCGTAACTGGACTTGACACACTCCTTTTTGGACAGCTTATCCCTTGTTTTGTGTTTGTCCAAGGGCTGTAAAACTGCCACCCAAGCACTATCCCCTTGGCCACGAGCTGGGAGTGAGGGCTGGGGGCTCTCCTGCAGGGGAGGGAGGGAAGGGCCTTTCAGAGGGGAGAGGAGGCAGTGCTGGAGGGCCAGCCTGGGTGCTGAGCTGCTCTTTCGCTGCCAGAATCCTGGCTGAGCTCCTCCAGAGCGTGGCCCACGAGTGTGTCACCACTGACAGTGTCACTCAGTGCTGACAGCAGCTCGAAGTGATGGTATCACCAAGGGGCTCTTGCAGTTTTGGATTAAGATATCAGATCATAGTTATTTTACCCACTTAGAGAAAGAAAGGAAAAAAGGAATAATCTCATTTCTTCCCCTCATTTTCCCCACTTAGCAGAAATGCAATTAGTACTTCTGTTGGCTTCAAGTGGGGTCACAGAGTCCTTCCCACGGCTGTTATGGGGATCTTCACTAGTTTCTCACCTTATTCCCACTGGCTGAGAGAGCCTTGCAGAACTCCCCCTACTCTGAAAGCGATTCCTCCTTAACTTTCTTTCCTATTTTCAGGGAACTACCTCAGTACCCCCAGGCAGAAAGCCCCTGCTGTGCTCCTGAACACGCTGGGTAAGTCCTGGCACTCCAGCACTGCCAGAACTGCTGCTGATGAATGACAGCAGCCCAGCAGGAGACTGAGAGGGATGGAGATCAGGAACCCATATCTTCACATTAAAAAATAGAGAGCAGGCACAACTAACTCCCTGAGTAATGACTGATTTCTGTCGTGTCCCCCTGGGTCAGGAAGCATTTGAGTGCATCATTTTTAAAGATGACTAAAAGTAGCCAGAATCACAATACTATTAATGTCTGCTGTTGTCTTGCAGTGTTGGTGCCATCCTTCAGCCATGTGTTCCCAACACAGATATTTCACCCACCCCAGATCCGAGAGCTGGCCCTGCCTCTGGCATTAATCACTGGGACTCCACTGCCTAGCCTGGCAGTCTGGCTGTGAAAAGCAGGGGCTGCAGCCCCAACAAGGGGTCCACTTTGCTTCTGCACACAGTTCCCTTTCTCTTTGCACATCTGCAGGATTCCTGCTTCTTTTACAGATCACTTTGCTATTCCTCTGCCGGACTTCTGACTGCTTATGGCAAGGGTTTCTTGGATTGTCATCCACTGTTTCTGAGAAATAACCATTTATGACGTGCCTCTGAGCCCACTGATCACCTCACAAACCCCGAAGATGCTTGGATCCCACGCTGAGCTTGGCAACTCACAGTCTCGCAGGAGCCTGACCGTGAATCCCCGGCTGACCCCGGCGATGACGGGGTTCCAGCGGGGGCAGGAGGGCTCTGAGCTTCTCCCCTGGCCAGTTCAGGGCAGCAGCAGTGCCAGCAGCGTGTGTGTGCCCTGCTGTGGGGTGTCAGACACGCCAGGACACACAGACCACCCCTGCCCCACGCTCCAGGGGCTGGGGAGTCACACCCGGAACGAGCAGAGCCCTCCTGGCTCGTCCCCGAGATGGGCACAGCAGCGAGAGTTTGTCTGGATCAAGGCCTACCACAAGGGCTCACAGAAAGCTTACTCAGTCAGGGGGAAGCTCCAGCTGTTTTTTGTTTAGCTGTTTGCTGCTTCCAGGTCTCGGATTCCTGGCGTTCCGTCGCTTCCCGGCCCAGCCCTGTGAATCGGAGCACATTTCTCCGCCGTTCAGGGCTGTGGCGGGGCAGGAATCCATGTGCAGAGGACTGGGCTCGATTTGTTGTTTTGTCAAAGATCTGACACGACTGAAATCCGAGGCATGTCAACAGACTGCAGATGTTTTCCCTCTGCTGACACCCCAGCTCCCGAGGGAACTCGCAGTGTCTGCGCAGAGGAGCTGAGAACACTGTTTGGGGTGGGATGAAAACTGGGCATGGAGCCTCCCTCTGTGCTTTTAAAAACCATCACAGAGAGAGGAAAAGCACGGCCAAAGGGCAGGTGGGGTTTTGTCTGGGCAGAACTGCCTTTGGTGGTGCCTCTTTCTCCACTGAAAATAAGGGCAAAGCAGGCAAACACATTTCTGACTTGCCTTCCTCAGGGAGGTGTGTGGGACAGGAGGGGTGAGAGCAGCCTGTGACTGGAGCTCAGGTCTCCTGGGATCCAGCCCAGCACACAAAAAAAAACCCCAAGGACATCATGTTTCTCCTAAAGGGATGCTCGGGAGTTTTGCTGCACACTGAGACCTCTGTAGCACTTTGTTATATTTATTCTCCTGATAAACCAGCCTGACTCCTTCAGAGGCAGTGAATTAACACCCGAGTCAAACCTTTTAATGTTCCTTGGACATGTAGCGCTTGTCGCTCCCTGCCTGTGAATTCTAAAAGGGCCTGGGCTAAATAAATAATGCAGCATGCATATTGCTGCTGTGAAATCTGCTCCCAAAGAATAACTTACTCAGCTCTGTAGTGATGAGGATCCTTTTATAACATGGCTGTGATTGATTCCCCCGGTGCTCTCACTCCGAAAACAGCATCTGTAGACACAGTCAATAACAACATGAGGGGAGAGGGAAGTGAGCAGAAGCAGAAAGGGAAAAAAAGAGAAGACACAACCCAAGGCACAATGGTTCAGCCTGACAAATGCAGGAAAACTCTTACCTATGCCTAAAAAAAATGTCATTGTCATGCAAAAATCCCAAAGCCTTTCCTATGTTTAGAAAGTTCCTTGCCTTGGTTTGCTTTGTGCACCTCGGAGCTTCAAAGGATTAAAAAAGAAAAGCTCTCCTGGGAGCTGCTCATTGACATCCAGGCTGAGATGTGATTCCCCTGGGTGGAGCAGCAGAGCTGGATGCAGTGGTGGTTGGCACAAAGCCCCCCAGAGCCAGTTTGCACTCAGGGCTTTCGAGGGAGGGGGGCTGTTCCTCCTCCCCCTGCCTGAATAGGTGGGACACGTGCTGCAGGAATTAAGACAAAAGCAGACACCATAATTTCTTTAAAACCTGGCAGCCAGGAAGACTTAAAAGAGAAATCCATAAGTTCCTGGGAGCATGTGTCCTATTTCCTCCCAGCTCTCACCAGGAGTGCTTCAGTCCTAGCTGAAGTCTGGTGTTTGTAGTTTCATCACATCTCAGCCCTGTGTCTGAATTTTGCCTTTGCTGCCTAGCACAGCACCCAGGGGCCTGAGTGCTGACACCACCAATAATGGTATTGAAGTCAAAGAGATCCTGGAATCTTAAACTCCACTGGGGATTTGGCTGGAAAAGGGATGTCTTCCAGCTCACACACCGTGTGTCGGGTCCCCTCTGCTCCGAGGGGCACAGGGGTGGTGCAGATCAGAGGCCCTAACGGGGTCCTGGATGGACTTTTGCTCCAACCAGCCACCTCAGAGGTTTGGCAATGGGCTGCCAAAAACCTGGTCAGCGATGCCAGGCATCACAATCCCTCAAACCAGCAGGAAAATGTCCTTCCCAGGCTGAGCAAGGCTCCTTGCCTTCAGCAGCATGAATGCCTGAGATGAATCACTGTGTTATTGTACCTTCCATGGACTGCACCAGAAGATTTGAGTGTCTGATCATTGCCTGGATACCTTTTCCCTGTGTCAATATTTTTCCTGTGAAACAGTACACAGCCTTCTACCTGAAATTTTACAAACTGGCAGGGTACTATTACAAAAGATTACTTAATTGCAGATTACTACCGTACATTTGAATTTCAGTATCTTATTAAGCTGTCAGCTTTAATTACCATTATATGTTTAGATTATGCCACAGATTATTTAGCTCTGTACCCAGGTTTGCCAACCTGTTTGCTTTGTGACATGACAGGCTGGTAATTACGGCATTACTGGAAGACCGAAATTTTTCCGTGGGGAAGATTAGAAGTCCTTGGCATCAACACTGACCCCGGGGAATGTTCATTCCTGAAAGTGCAAGCCACGTTTGCCTCTGTGTGGCTCTGGTTCTGCAGCATCCCCAGAGCATCCAGAGTGATCCAGGAACTCGGGGCCTTCCACCCCAACAACCATCCAGGTTGGTCAGGATGGAAATGCTCTGGTTTTGTCGGCAGCACCCAAGCTGGGGAGGAGGATTTGGATGGGCAGGATTTGGTGGTTGCACACCCAGCCAAATCACCTGCTGTCCCACCAGGGAACTGAACTGGACAGGGAGGTCAGTTTTACAGCGACAGATTTAGTGGCTGACTCGAGGAAGTGCAACTTGTGCCTCAGCCTCGTTCTGCAAACCTCTCTTTATTCACTGGGGATGATACCCTGTAACTGAACACTGTTTTTCTGCCTGCAGAAAACACTGTAAATCTGTGGAATAGCCTTATCTGAGTAGCCAAAGATTTATTAGGCTGGAATTGTAGTCAGCTTATGGAGCTGACAATTCCCTATCATCTGAGCAAGAGGTGCCTCATAAATATGCAAAGTGAAACACCGAAAATGGATAAACCAGGGTCGGTTTAGAAACACAGTATTTTGTCAGCCAGAGTAAGACAATGCTGTGAGTGGATGGGGAGAGAATCTCCCTCCTTTGAATCAATCTTTCCCAAATAACTGATCGCAGTAATGGGTAATAACAACAATAATTTGCATTTGTGGGTTTCTGCTTTGCACACACGTTCAGAGCTCTGCACTCCAGGCACTGCAGTTCTGAGGGATAAAACAAAACCCACTGGAGGGGAGTGGGACAGTGATGGATCAGGTGAAATACCCCTCCTGCTCCCAGCCTCCTTTCCATGCACAGGTATAAAGGTGCAGTATCTGTCACTAGAGACAGAGATACATCAATTATATGGATAAAAATACATACTATTTGCTTCCTCTCCAGATACAATCAGGAGAGTTCCATACATCTTTATATTTATGCAGCAATAAATACATTAGATAAAAGTAATCTATTCAAGTCACAATTGCCTCTTACTCAAATTCGCCTTGTAACGAATTTGTCTTTCTTCTGATTGTTTATGCTGTATATTGATATTATTTTGTCTAGTTATTATTTAAAAAAACCCTGTCTCTGCCTCACTCTAATCTTTTCCTTGGCAGAGCCATTGTTTTAAAAGCCTAGAATGATAATAAAGTGTGGGGGAAACACTTAGGAGAGCCATCCATTTCTCAGCCCGTCCTCAGTTAATTAATACTCCACGTTCTCCAGAGGAGGACAAATCTCAGCTCCTTGGCCAAATTAAGGAAGGAAGAGATGCAATAAATATTCTGCTGGGCTGGAGCAGTTTTTGCTTCCACTGCAGTTCTGAGCTCAAGCTCTGCTTGTCTGGAGGCTGAGCACCCTCCCTCCCATCCCCCAGGGAAAGGGATTGTCCTTCTCCTTTTGAGGGAGGGAAGGGCCTCCACTCACTTGTCCCTTTTTTTTTTCCTGGCTAATTCCCTGCAATGTTCACCCCTTGGCAGTTTTATTTCCCAAAGAGAAAGCAGGGACTTTGTCAGGGAGAAGTTTCCTGATGAGAGATTAGAATCATAACCAAATTAAATGATTGTCTCTAACTAATTAGATTAGTTTAAATTGAATAATGAAACCTTTAGCTGTATTTAATGTAACATGCCTGAAGTCCAACGATTAGTCTGCTGAATGAAGCTAAACAATTAAAAACACAATCTATTTTATAGCTTATTTTATAGGAACAATTGGAAAAACTATTACTGCTGAAATCTGCAGAGGAAATGCACAATTATGAGCCCAACAGGAGCAGCCAGTGCAGTGAATGTGCAGCAGGGGCAGGTGAGCCATCCTGAAGGCACTTCCAAGCAGGGAACAAGGACCTGGCCAGATCTGGCGTTTATTTCTGCGTTACTGAGGTCAAGAGGGGGAAAAAATAAATGCATGAACTCTTAAACACTTGGGTTGTATTAGATCAGTGGTTGTAACATATCTACAAGAATTATTTGATAATGTGTATGCCTCGTGTGAAAGTCAGGGGAGTGTGTTGTGTTTTCACGCCCTGAGCTTCCCGAGGACACCAAGGAGGAGCTTCCAGCAGGTTCATCCACCCAGCCTTGGTTTCCCAAGCGGGATGAGACGCCCAAGGGTTGTGACAAATCCCACAGGAGTGTTTTTGAACCCGAACTACTTCAAAAATGTAGCTTTTAAACACCCAAAAGCACAGTCTGGGACCTCGTCAAGCACCAAGATTGCTCCAAAAACCGCATCTTAGAAGACTCCCGGGCCTTTGAGGGTTTGGCTGAACCAGCACCACGGTGGTACAGGAAGGTGCTGGAAGTGCAGCAGCCACTGTGGATATCCCCAATCCCTGCCCAGTCCTGGCTCAGCCACACAAAAACGCTCAGCACACAACAGAAGCGGCGCACGGGGAGTTGGGACGCGCCAGCAAGTTGGAAGCTCTTCCCCCTCCTGCAAACCCGCCCGTAAAGACCTTTTCCAAACATCACCCTCGGATTCCCAGAGCTGAGCTTCCAGTCCTGCTGGGACACTTGCCCATTTGTAATGACTAATCCTATTTTGGAGGTGGCTGGGCAATAGGGCCCCTTTTATTTGCTCGGGAGGAAGCTGCAGCGTTTCAAGCAGCACGAATTCCAGCCTGCTACAAGTCTCCCAGCTGGCAGAACAGCTTGAACATTCTGTATTTTTGATGAAATCTTTGATCACCTCATTGCAAGATCTGGTTGCCTACTCTCAGCTCTCTGGCAGCTCTGAGCACAGCCTGCCATTTCCTAGATGGGGTTTGTTCTTTTACGGATTAGGCGCATTAAATAAATAAACCCGACTGTCTCGGAGATGTCCTGATCAATAACGTGGCAGGCACAGGGGTCTGGGAACAGCACACACAATATTGCAGAGTAAAGCAAATGTCAGTCAGGCCTTCCTTTGTCCACCTGCTGAGACCCTCTCCCGAGGGAAGGGGGGCCTGCCCTGCTTGGGTTGGGCACGGACGGCGTTGCTGATCCCTCGTTACCTTGGAGATCCTTCTGTTCCCAGGTTACCACCGAAATCACGGGGAAACACGGCTGTGGAACGAGCCTGCAGCTTCCACCACTGCAGCAGAGCCTCTGTGTGACCCTGGTCCAGACACTCCATCCCCAGCTCGCTCCTGGGGGCAGCGGCAAAGCCTCGGTCCCTCCTGCGGGGCAGGGCCGGTCTCGCACCTCTGGGCACGAAACCCAAGCCAGGAACGGGCTGAGGGAGCTCTGCCAAGCAAAGAGCAGTGAGCAAGGGACCCAAGCTTAAGGAGAAATGTTCTGCAAGGTGTTTCCCTGAGTTATTGTATTGGTTGTGATGTTTGTTGCTGTTCGGACACGGTCCCGAGGATTATTTTAGATAATGAGTTCTTCAGTGGGAGCTTCCATTGGAGCAGTATTTGTACAAACATGGGCTTGATTAAGAGCAAAGAGAAAGTCAGCAGGAATTCCCCCCTTGTCTTCAGGGACTTTAAATTGCAACCACGTTGCTGGACATTCGTAGAGTCAAATTTCAGATTCGTGAAGCAGTTGGGTTTTTTTTTGGAAGGGCTTTGAATCACCCACCCTTCAGCACCAGGAAAGGTAATTTTGCACCACTGAAGGGTGAGGGAGGGGCCTGGATGGGACTCTCCTGAGTTTGGAAAGCTTGAGCAGCACTGGAGGGCGAGGGGACTTCATTAAATGGACTTCATTAAATCTCTGCAACCACCCCCTCAGACAGCAAATCCTCAGGCCACGGATTCAGTGGCATTTTGGCACGTTAAGAGACTGCCTTCTCTCGAGCTCCCATCCTTGACTCAGATTTACCAATCAATCAGTGGATGGATCTCTATCACAATAAAGCCATCATCTCTTACACACAACCTGTCAGAAATGACAGCTCCTCGCTCTAATATTATGGGAAATACACACGCCTTGGAGGAAACACCTGTTGGATCCCTAAAGTGGGAGATGGAGGGAAAAGACAGCAGGAAACTCACTTCATAAACGGCATCACCCTGCCAAAGCCAGGCACGCTCTGATTTAACAGCCACTCTCTAGTTAAGGGTTCCTTCTGCCACAGACTCTGCAAATCACATTTCTTCTTTGCCTGTTTTCCACAGCCATGACCTAATATCCACCAGTCACTCATGTTTCCATGAATCAAAGGAGATAATGTAGCTCTCAGCTACACTAAAAGATGGTCAGACACATCCAAGATGTTTCAAACTTCATTTGAGGACTAACATAAGTGATTAACAGTTGTCTATAGCATTAGGAGGCAGGGAGTGGAAGTCCTTTTATCAAATTGTTAGCTGCCAACAAGTTCCTGCTGACAGGCTATCTTTAAACTCTTCATAATGGCTCTGCAAAGCCCAAGAGCTCTGTTGGATCCCTCTCCTGCAGCCTCCCCACGTCAGCTCTTCCACTCCTGGCGTGGGAAAACGTAATGCCACGGGCACACATCGAGGTCTGTGGCACCTGGTTTTTATCTGTGCAGAAGGAAAGAACAGCAGCAAATCTCCAGCAATCAGAGCTCGTTGCTGAGCCCTGAATTTTGCCCAGGCAGAGCGAGCCAAGCCTGGGAGAGCTGCACCAGAAACCCACCCAGGTGAGGAATTCAACACCTGAGGAGACCTGGAGAGACCAAACCCTGACTCCTTCCCCTGCCCTGGGGGTGGTTTAATATTTGCCCCTTCCCACCATCCCATTTGGGAATCCTCTGAGTGGCTCCCAGACCTGCAGAGTGGAGTCTCTCACACACACACGGCAGATAATTAACAGACACGCCAGGCGAGGAGCAAAAACCAATCTTAAAAATGGGTAGTTAAATTTTTTCCTTAATTGCACCCACTGAACCGAATCCTTGCCCCTGAGCCACGCACATGTAATCCCAGAAAACACTAAAATTAAAATAGGCCGTACTTATCGTCTCTCTGCTGCAGCAGTGCTTGCAGCTCCCCACCAAGTTCAGGGACTCCAGCTTTGTTTAGAGCTGTAAACACGAGCAATAAAGGTAAATAAACAAAGTTGAGCTGAGGGAAGAGCGATGGAAGGAGCTGGGTGGTTTAGAAATACAAAGGCTGAATGTTCATGTAATAGGTGTTGTTTGATAGCACATTTTAAAGGGGAGCCAAGGTTCTCCAGTAGCAGGACTGCAGGTGATGATGCCTTAAGAGGAATTCTTGATACCTTCATGGCAAAGCCTGAAGAGTTGGCAGCGCTGTGGAAATTCCAAGTACATGAGGATGACTGGGCTGAACTCTCCGAACAGGGATCTCGGTGCACCAGGGCCTGTTTCCCATCAGAAATCTCACCTGAGAGAAGGCCCCTCCTGCTCTTCCACTGCTCCTCGGGCTGGGCACAGGTTGCATTTCAAAAAACCCAAGCCTGATCCCGCAGCCCACGCTCGGAACAGAGGCTGCTTTGATTCCAGGAAGGCTGTTCCGAGAGTCAGACAGCAGACAGCTTGAGGAAGGGTGGCAAAATCAGCTCCTAATTATTAGATTAAAACCTTGAAGCAGTTGTCATGTACGAAGGGACAAAGCAGGATTTGGCAAACAGGAAGGGAGGAAAAAAAAACACCGAACAAGTCTTCCCATAACGATAAAAAATCCCTGAAGACAACCTTGTCATTTTTTGAGAGCGTCTCAACAGTTCCAGGCTTTTATTTTTTTTTGGTCACTGCTTATCAAAATTTGCATGGCTAGTTAGTGGGTTAATTTAATTACGAGCAGCATTTATGAGCAGCCTGATGGGGGAATCTGCAGAGGGCAATAGAAGCTGTTCCTGAATGATGGAATTGCACACACTCGCACATCTGGAAGCCGTCATGGGACGGGTCCCTGTCTTGTAAATGCGTGTTGAGTGTTACAATATTTTACTAAGCACTCCCAATCTGTCAAGGTTTACAGGAGAGCAGAGGCTGGGAACATTTGGGATCATTTGTGGCTTAGAGCCATTAGCTGCTTCCACCCACTTATTGTGACGTTATTAATAGCAAAATAATCTAAAGAGCAGGTCTTGGCTTCCTCGAGACCTCAGATAACAGAAGAGATTTTTCCCTGAGGGCCAGACCCAGGGAGGCAGGACCCAGGTAGGCACAGCCTGTGCTGGGCAGCACAGCCCTGCTGTTTCTTAGAGGTGCCACAGGGTGACCCACGAAACAACCAGGGGAGAAAAGTGATGCTGCCCATCAGTCCAGTTCTAGCCTGGGTTGCAGGACTGGATTTCAGCCCACGAAAAGGAAATCAGGACTTGGCCTGGGAAAGAAACTTTGCACCAAGTTTTTTCACCTTCTGGAGCCATGGCTCACAGTGGAAAGATTTGGAAGACTTTAAAACTCCACGGAGCTTTTGGCTTCTTGTTAAGCCCTTGCGTGTCTGTTTAATTTAAATCTCCATCCAATCATTAAATACGGGTATTTTTTTAATGGGTCATTATGATGTGATTTATGGCGTTGGTGTAATTGTCAGAATTACTGTAGGTAATTAAATTTTGAAACCCCTGATGCCAGAGGCTTCGGTCCCTCTCAGCACCCTCATTAAAAATCAGGAGCTGACCAAATTATAAATAGACTGGTTTGCACAAGTTCACAGGGAAAGCTAATTATGAAACTTATCCTTATGCACTCAGAACTCACACCATCAGTCATGCAAATTCTTCAAGTGATTATAGCATTGTATAACGTGGAAGGGGATTAGCAGGTACAGGTGGGTGCAACTCCAGGTACAATGTGCAGTACAACTGTTCCCTGCATGATGAATGTGCATCCCTAAAACTCCTGATGATAGATATGGGACAAGGGCCTGGGGGAGAGGGGAGGGGGGTGTTTTCCCATGAATTAGATAAGGAAGGATGAGGAGTGCAAGGAGAGGATCTCTGATCTATGGTGGGAAGTCTCAGGGAAACAGGAGAGGCATGAGAACACGAGGGAAGGGAAGCAGCTGGAATAAACTCTGGATTAGCTGACTGAATCTGTCAGGAATGGCGCTGGCTGAAGGCACAGGGAGCTTGGGGAGCGCCAAAGGCAGCCAGGGAGATACAAAACGGAGCAGAAAAAGGTTCTCTGTGTAAGGGAGGGCAAGGCCTGAGACTTTTTCTTTCTAGCACTCTTAAGTTTTTGATCTTCAGAAGTGAAAGAGAGAAAAAAATGAACAACTGGAGGCCCGTATGCCAAATCCAGCCAAAACTGAATCAGGAAGCAAATCCCTGATGAAAAAAGAGTCTCGTTGGAGTTATGGGGAATATCCCCCTTAGAGCCAACGTGGACTGTGCTTCTGCTTACTGTGGGCCTTCAGAAAAAGGACAGGGAACTCCCTCTTTCAGTGCCAGCAAACAGACTTCATGGAAAGCAGCAATGCAGGCTGTACAAAACGAGCCTGGGCAGGTTTTGCACCCCATGAGAGCTGGTTTTGTGTGTCAGGAATCCACTGAAATATCTGCTCCAGCCCAAGGACTCCTCTGGTTCATGTGCATGTTCCAAGAATAAGGCTGATCTACATTCTGTACCTGTACAAGCTCCTGGGGGCTGGAGATCCGAAGAGAGAAAGCTTGGGGGAAGGTTTTTATGGACACGTCTCCCCCTGAACGCTTTTCACTCAGCTAGGCCTAATTAACTGCCTGTGCATCACCAGCTGAACCATCACTGCACCCAACCTGGCACCCTGGCTCGGAGGAGGCCTCAAAAACACAAGCTTGGCCAGCACTCTGCTCCCCAGGCAGGCCCCAGGTACTCGGCAAAAGCACAATGTGCCGCCGTAGCAACACTCCCTGCACCTCTATCCATCTCCCTCTTCTCGAGAACACAGTTTTACACTTGTCCTTCATACAAATAACCCGAGGGTGGGAATTATTCAGAAGGCTCGTGTTTGACACCCCATCTGTTCATTTCTGACAGCGATATATAATGTAAGGCTATAAAAACTTGAAAAATAATGCAACATAAAAAGGGATTGACTCGGCTCCAAGAGGCCATAAACGGTAACAAATACCATTGTATGATTTATTTCATGCTGTAATCTTTACAGTAAGTCATCTTTCAGACATTTCCTTGTGACAGGTTTTAATAATATTAATGCCCAGAGCAATCCAAATCATCGCCAATAGACATATTTATCAAGCTGCCAATCCAAGTAAATGAAATTCTATAAGCAATAATGTAACATGTTTAAAGGAAGCTAATAAAACAAGTCAGGAGAGAAATATTACTGCAAAGTATGCTCTCTCTAATCCAGCCCCGGATTTTATACAGCCAAAATGCAAATCTTTCCCTCCGTGATTTATTGCTCCAAAAATACTGGTGACCTTTCCAGGAGCTCTTTGCACAGCCCTTCTCCCACATTCAGGCAGGCTGATGCATTCTGCCAGATGAGCCGAGCTGGAGTGCTCAGCTCTGCCTCCTTGCTCTGCCCCACCTCTGCATTGGGAACTGATGGGCAGCATCAAAGAGCAGGATCCTAAATCTTCAAGATTTATTAAGGACTGACAAGCCTTAACGCAGGCTTGGCAGCTCAGCAGGTATTTATGAGCAATTATCCAAGCACCAGATAAGTTGCAATCAACAGGGAGCTCAAACCTGGCTCTTTAACCTGGTTTCCCTTTTAATCTAATTCAGTTTCTGCTAATCCCTGGCTGGGCTGGAGTGACTCCACAGCAGGGCCAAGGGGAAGGAGCCACGGCAGAGCTGTGCACACACAGCTCACAAACACTCTTTTATGCCTCACTAGAAACTTAGCAGGAATGAAAAACAAGAGTCAACAATTCAGCAAAACATACACCATTAAATTTGTCACGCCTTAGGCAAGAATGTGTGGAAAAGCCATGACTAGTAAAGCAAGTGTATTGATGCAGTGCTTGAGGAATCCTAAAGGCCTTTATGGATTCACTTCTGGAGGAGTTTTATAGGTCTGAAGGATTTTTGTGTCGGTTTGTGATGACTTTTGGTTTTTAGTGACACTAATTAAGTTCTTCTCCCGGGTATAAAAGATCTGCTTATTGTCAGTGGGGGAAGCAAAAAGGGAAAGGAAGGAATGCACAAGACTCAACACACGAAGTGTGATGGGAAAGACCTTGCATGACAAGTGGCCCAGGACATCAGCAATGTTGGCAAGACCTGAACCAGGTTTGTTCTGAGCCTGTGCCTTCCCACCTTTGCCTGCCCTTCCTACTGGCACTGAGAGCTCTTGGAGGCACAAACTGCCTTCCCCCTTGCACATACACAGCACATCCACCTAATGGCATCCCGCTCCCAGTAGAAGCCTCCAGGCGCTGCTGTAATACAAATAATAAATACTGCAACTAATAATAACAGCACAATAAAATGCCCTCCCCAGGGAAGTGCTGGGAGGCCAGTCCCTGGTGTCATTTAAAACTAAACACCAGAAAACATACCTGTGTGACTGGCTAGATCAGAGAGCCTTTATGGTGTGGTGATGAGGGAGAATATTGATGGGGATAGGAACAACTATTTATCTGCATATTTGGCTAGTTCTTTAGGGGGATTAAAAATATCTCTGAGTGCCATGTTTTGTTCCTCACTGCTGAGCAGCAGTAGAGATCTCGGGGAGAATAAATAAATAAATAAGAAATGTATAATCCCCAAGGTGTAATCCCAGAGTATGGAAACTCACTTCACTTAAATACCTCCCTCTGGCATAATTGACTTTTCATGTGCATGTTAATAATGATATTTCAGCAGGTTGTGAGGGCTTGTTCTTCTCCCCCCACCTGCTTTGGTAAATTATGTGATTGGGCACGAGGAGGGGGAGGGACAGGTTATAAATCCAATTATGTTTTCGTTTGTATTTCACAAGTCAGCACAAAGTGGTGGTTTGTGTGTGAGTATTTGCTGGGTGGCCCTGATGTTTGCAGCCCAGCTGTTGGACAGAGCAGGGAGCAGCCTCTCCCCGTCCCAGTGCCCTGCAATCCTGCTGGGATAACTGGGAGGATGCACAACCCTCCAGAGCCCTCCCCAAGGCTGACATTTGCCTTTGCTGCTGAAGCACACGAGGGCATTTGGGAAGGCAGGGAGACATCATTTATGGAGCATCCTGAGCTCTGCAGCAGCTGCTAATTGCTCACAAGGAGAAAGGAGGGAAGAAATAGGTGTCTGTGCACCTCTCTTCCCCTGAGGATGTACAGCAGCACCCTCTGAGGTTTTTTTTAAGGGCCCACCTTGCCCTGCTGCCTCTCCCAGGGCTGTAGCTGGTTCAGAGGAGGGATGTTACTCCTCACACTCCCCTGGTCCGTATCCTTGGTGCTAATCCACATTCCTCCCCCTGTCAGCCTCTGACAGGAGGCGCAGCAAAGCTCTCCGTGTCACATGTGTCTAAACATGTCCAAGGCATACAGATGGGAAGGGAAAAGGTTGGGCTGAGGGAACGTTCAGGCACTCGTATCTCTTCATCTCACAGACTGACAGATGAACCCTCTCACATCCCCTCAGCTCGTGGTGCTGTAACTCCTGCCAAACCCTCCTAACCCAGAGCAGAGAGCCAGCGATGCCAAACCTCCCCCTGGCAGGGAGGGGACCCCTCTCTGGAGGGTTGGTCTGTGACCCTGCAGCTGTGGCTGTGCCCCAGGGGTGTGCTGGGGGGCAGGAGCATCAAACCTTGGATCCCGAGGATGCTGCACATCCCTGGCTCCCTCTGGGTCCAAGCCTAAAGGCTGTACCACAAGTCAAGCCAGGGAATGGGAACTCAGAGCAAACTGAGCTCTTCTTCCAAGCTGAGCTGCCATCTCAAGAAGCTCCAGTGCCTCTTAACACATAACTGATGATTTACAGCAATAATAATAATAAACAACACCAACCATCATCACCTGGTAATGGTTTCAGATTAAGTCTGGATGATAAAGCTAAAACCAGCCTGGGGTTTCTGCTCTGCCTGGTGCAGCCTTTACACCATCCCAGCTCCTGTTGCAGTGGCAGGAGGGGCTCCTTTGGCTGAAGCTCGGCACCTGTGAGGCTCCTGCATCACTTTTTTGGATCCTGTGACTCTGGGGCCATTTCCACCCAATCTGCCCCTTCCCTCCCTCCCGGCGAGTTCGGAGGAATCCAGATCACCACACACCACTTCCACTGCACCACGTGGAGGAACGAACCAGAGTGCTTCTAATTAAGCTCTGTTTTTGCTCTGAGACCCCCAGAAGCCACGGGGAAGGCAGTGGCAGAGCTCCTGGTGCACCTCAGGCAGCTCCTCTCTCCGCTCTGTAACTGGGGCAGAGCTGCAGGTTTGCTTTTTTGTTAACACACATTCGTCAGGAAATGTCATCCTGTCCCTTTTAAGATCCAGGATTGCCTGGGAAATGAGGAGAAAGCCAGGCAGGTGGAGAGCTCCTGCAGTGTCAGTGCCTTTCCACTCCTTTGCCAGGGACTTTTATTAGGATGCCTTGGCAGTTTAGGGAGGTCTGTTCTGGGAGGAGGGAGCTGGGCTGGGCTTTCTGGGGCCTCTGCTCCATCCAGGCTGAGAAGCTGAACCAAAAAATGGGCTGCAGGTTCTCCTCCCACATGGCATTGCTGCCTGGAGCCCTCCAGGTGTCAGCACGGCCGCGCTGCTTCCCTCTGAGAGCCAGCTCTGCCTCTCTCCCAGCCTCCTGCAGCTCAGGGACAGGCTCTGGGATGGGGTTTGCCTGCCATCTGCTGCTGAAGGAATTCCTGTCCTGCTCTCTTATTTTTTTCAGCCAAGCTTTAACTCCTAAAGAGTTGTAATAAAAATACAATTAACAGATATTCAAATATTTGGGATTCTCTTTCTTTTTCATCTTGTGGACAAACAAAGCACGAGTGATTGCAATTATTACTACAGATATTTCAGCTCCATCCACTGGCTCCCCTCAGCACAGAGTCCATTCACCATTTCTGGGAGGGTTCCTTCCTGAATTTCTCACCCCAGTGTTTCCCCACAACCCTCCGGATCCAGAGGTTTCTCCACTTTGGTTAAAACAGCCACTTCCTTTATAAAAAATGGGAAAAGAATTAATTGCACTCAACAGTCTGAGCTTTCTGGGCGAATTCTCAAGCTTTTTAAAAGGTCTGTAGCTCTTATTTATTCCCCTTTGCTGAACCAGTTCCAGCTTCCCCATTAGGGTGTCTTGTGCTTCATCATCACAGAGTTATCTGGCCCAGGACCAGATCAGCTCAGGAGAGCAGAAGCTCTGCTGCCAACACAGACAAATTAGCCCTTTATGACAATGTTTTAGAGCATTTGGGAGCCTCTGCAAATTCATGTGGGTAAAAAAAAAATAACAACAAACAACCGAGGTGTTTCCTTTGCCAATGAAAATAAACACGCTTTGAGTCACCCCACATCAAAGAGGGACTCACAACTGCAATTTGCCAGCTTGTCCATGTCTGGGAAGTATCTGGACTGGAATGAAACAGAAGGTGACAGTGAAACAAAACCTCTCCAAAAGCAGCCCAATTGTAACACAACCCCTGCACTGATAAACACTGAATTTATTTCACCACAGCACCACAGAATGGTTTGGGCTGGGAGGGACCCAACCCCTTGCACCTTCCACCTGGTGCCTGTTTAGCCAGAATTAATTCTGTGGGTGAAAAAACTCTGAGGAGAGGAATAACAGCCCAAGAAACGGATGGGAATCTCACACACAGCCACTAGATGATAGCAAAAGCCTGTCTGCTGCAGGAGAGCAAACCTGAGACTGCTCAGGCAACTTCATGCCTAATAATTCTGTCTTTTTTTTTTTTTAATTAAACCTTCTGGTATCAATTTGGCAATACCTGAGCAGCTTGTGTGCTGTAAAGCTAACGTGTAGGTTATCAATTCAGTGTTGTAGCAGGCACTGATGAGGAAAGGCAGCAAAAGGGAGGATAAATTTAGACCCCTTTCCTCGCAGGGAGGTGACAGGATTTTCAGTTGTCAGTGTTCAGGTGTAAATTAACTCATGAGACCCAACAAAAGAAAGAAAGAAAGAAGCTTAAGAAAGAAATAAGCCTAAAGGGACACTGAAGAAAAGGATCAAAGAGAAACAGGCAGTTGCCTGGATGGATTCCCAGCCTGTTTTTGGGGTGTCAAGCAGGAGCAGTTCTGCTGCTGTGCTTCAAGCACAGACTCAGACAATGAACTGTACCTGCATCCCACTGGAAGTCCAGAGCCAAGGGAAGGAACAAGGATGAGTATTATCTGCTTTGCCAATTCCACCTGCAAATGGTATTCATGAACTAATACCTTCACCTCTCTAGATGCCCTTACAAATAGAAAATAAGGGGAATCCCATTTGGGGACTGGTTTGGAGGGATGCTAATGATGCCACCAGCACTCAGGGAGGTCCCAGTTCCAGTCTGCCCAGTAGGAAGAGGAGGGGAATGATCAGAGGTACTGAGGAAGGTAATTACACCATATTTAGGGATATTATATTCTGTGTGGGGTTGAGAGGCTGCACAGCTGCTACCTGTCTGAATCCTTCAACACAGCTGATGGAAGCACAGAAGAAAGCAGTCACTTGGCTTTCAGAGCTCTCCAGGCAGAAAAAAACTGTGACAGGACAAATATGTTCCCCTGCCAGCAGCACTGTCTGTGTCACTGTTAATATCACTCAGACAGAGGAGGAAAGCACTGGAGTGTCTCATCCCACCTCGTGGTGTTGGGAGTACCTGCAGTGGGAGGCTGTGGAGAGAGAACATCTGCTGGGATGTGTTCCCAGCTCCCACCCGTGTCCCAGGGGGGAAGAGCCACATCAGGGTTTAACCCCATCCCAAGTGCAGCATCCCTGACCTCGTGGCACGAGCCTTTGGCTCCAAACTCGTGTCAGATCCCCACGATCCTGCTGCCTGCAGTGATGCAGCTGCAGCCACACAGCAAATTTCTGTTTTCAAAGTGCTGCAACACATGAAATTCAAACAGAAACCACACTGAAGTTAAAGCCAGGGGTGTTTTGTTGTTTGTTGGTGGGGTTGGGTTGGTTTGGGTGTTTTTTTTTTTCTTTAATCCAGGTCCTTTCCTTTGGCTTCTTTTGGAATGTTTTACCCAGTCTTTGGTATTTCAGAACACAAGGTCTGCTCTGGACATCCACAAATGAGACCCAAACATGATTCACACTCTAAGGATGAGCTGACTGAGGGCTGCTCCAGTGACTTAAAATTCCCAGAGTTCCCAGGAGGGAAATGTTGGTGTGCAAAAGGTACCACTGAGATATTGGGACTGCCCGAAGTGTGAATCTCACCACGAACTGAGGAAACCCAGCTCAGGCAGCCTTTCCTAAGGGGCCTTTCACGGGGTTTGCAGCCCACAAGAAAGAGCAAATGATGACATTCTTACCCCAGCTCTCCTCAGATCCTCAGGGTTCGGAGCAGAGGAAGGAAGTCCCGTTATCTGAGGAGTGTTTGGACACAGCTTCCAGCTCCAGACTGGGAAGGGACCTGTTCAATACAAGCAACAGTGGGTGTGAGGGGGGGAAAATCCATCAATCTCTCATAATTACATTCTCTGCAAGTCTCCCTTTCACAGAGAAGCCATTTGCCATAACTACTTGCTGTTTAAAAACAAAAAGCAGCTACGGGGAGTTTTGGCAGCTCGGGTAAAGTACACAGTTTAGATTTTAATGAAAACAAGCTTTTGGAAAACTTAACAGTCGTGGAAAGGCTTTCTGGATTTTTCCCTGTCTTCTGCTATTGTCATTAATTTTTCATGAGCATCCTTCCACAGCCATCCCTGCAGCTCTAATTTTGTAGCTCACTTGTTACTCCACAAGAGTCAGGAAATGACACTTCCCAGGGCTTGATGCTGAGTTCTCCTTTTCAAACCAAACTGCTGAACTCCACTTTCTCCCCAGCTCCAGCATTATTTTCCTATTCAATTTATGCAAAGTGTGGCTCAACCAGGGCCTTCTGTGCCATTCTCTCCTCGGTGAGCTGTGCAGATATTCCCACACTGTTTTCTAAGGACTCAGGCCCGAGTTCTAACCTCAAAAGCTACAGCAAACTGCTCCACACCAGTGCAACTGATGTCATTTAACAACAGCTGGCACCACAGCCTTGTGGTCTGCTCAGGAAAAGCTGAAGAGAGACCTGACTGATTCATTCAAGGCCCACACAGGAGCAGGGAAATGTTGCAGAAATGCTGGAAACAACCAGATTCCAAAGGGATAAATAAAGTGATTACAGGAAAAGATGGAAAAACCAGCGTGGCTCTGAGATAAGCCAAGGCAAATCAAACATCCCACGGCAGAGCACCTGCTAAACTGCTCTCAAATGTAGTGCAGTAGAGGGGCTGTAAAGTGACATTTGCTCTGGGGTTTTCTTGTGAAATAATCATTAAACCAAAAGTTAAATGGATCCACAGTTCTGTGCCATTTCAACCTCCAGTTCCTCAGGTTTGCATCAGCGTTTGGAACCAGGTGAAGACACGATGCTACTCATCCATCCTGCAAACCCACCGGAATTATTTGGATTCGGGTATTTACGGAGCGCTCGTGCAAACCCTTTTGGTCCTCACCCCGTGGCCCAGGACGATGCTCTGCACTCAGGAGCCCCCCCTCCTGCCCTGTTTGGAGAGCAGAAACACCCCAGAGCAAACCTGTCCCCCCCAGGTCAGCCCAGGTGAACAACCCCTCTCACCGAGAGGGTCATGCTGTTCATGGAAAGGAATCTGGGTAAATAGGATTAACTGCCTGTTTATTCCTTGAAAACCCCACCTTTTCTATTCTGAAGCTCTTCCTAGATGTTTGTCAGATTCCTAATGCCTTGGGATTAAACACACTATTGGATTGCTCTTGATGTATAATTCTGCTCCTCTGATGATTGAATTCGCTGCACGGCTTTTATATTTTATTTATCTCGGTTTATGATTCCATTTTATTTTTTTCCAGTGTTACACACCAGTACAAGCAAAGAACTGAGAACAAAGCTCCATCACATTAAATCAATCAGGGGGGTTTACTTATTAATGTCTTTTCACCCCGAGCACACTCTACAAAACACACGTGCAGCCTGGCAGAGGCTGCAGAACACCTCCCTACTCAGCCTTCCTTGTTTTGTTCCCATCAAACCCTTTAACCAAAGGCTGGATTCTCGGAAGGGCTCACACCTGGGAGCTCACCCCAACCTGTGCCCGCAGGTGGCAGCATTTCCCTGGATTTTGGGCTGCCTTTGTGCACCAGGATCGCTGCTCGGAGCATCGCAGCATCCTGGGACAAGGAGGAGAAACGAGGCAGCCCCTCCAGGGCAACCTTCACAGTGCCCCAGGCTGGCCCAGCCACCAAAATCCCCCTGTTCACCCCCACAGGACCCCAATTTCCACCGCAAACAGAACGTCATCAACAGCTCCAGGTCTCTCGCCCAGAGTTTTTTTTGAAGCCTTTTCATGATGAATAATGCAATCAGGCTCTTCTTCAGGCAATCAGGCCAGCTGAGGAGGGAAGCAGTGATTTTGCCTCAATTGGGGAAAACATGTGCCCGGGGGAAAAAAAAGAAATAAATAAATAAAAAGAAAGAAAAAGCAGAAGAATGGGGAAATAATAGCCCAGCAAAGAGCTGGCAGGGAGGGACAGGATATGTTGTTGCAGCCTTTAAATGCAGCAATATTTGATGTCTGACCTTCCCTCCCCTGCCTTGCTGAGCAGCAGAGGGGGCTGGAAGCAGCTGGAGCCAGGAGGGGGTTTGGAATGGTGAGGAGGTCACAGCTGACAAGATTGCAAACCAGCTCATCTGGAGGCTCCAGGAGGGCAAGGAGAGAGAACTGAAACTAAATTCCCTGCGGGAGAAGGGGTGGGGAAGAGCAGGGCAGGATTTACCTGCAGACCTGCCCTGCTCTGCTCTGGGCGCTGACTGAAGGTGGCAGCCTTTGCCCATCCCTTGCTCCTGGAGCGGGGCTGGAAGGAATCAGCTCTCTGCAACCCCCGGCTGGTTCCTGAGTCCAGCCGTCCCCAGAGTGGGATCGGGTCATTCCCAAATCCCCCCGGCTCAGCAGGAGGCCAGAGCTGCAAGGGCCAAGTGGTGCATCAGCCTGAGCAGCACTGTGTATTTTTCTGCTGGCTGGTGGAGCCATCCTTTAAGAGAACTCATCCTCCCTGTGTTTGTGCTTGCACACTGTGATGGAGCCTCCTCTCTTTATTTCCCCTTTGATAGCCTAAATGGCCCGAGCTCACTTTCACCAGAAAGATGCTTCCCAGACTCTGAATCATTTATATGGCTCTTTTATGAAGCCTTCCAATTTTTCAGCATCCTCTTTGATCTGCAGACACCCAGACCCAGAACCACTATCCCCGAGAAGATCTGGCTAATGGGGGGTGGATGGAGTGGTGAGCTTATTACATCAGATCTGTGAAAGGAAAGATTTGATTTTAAAGTGCCCCGGTTTGACTGAGGGGAAAAGGAGGATAACAGAGGCACTGAATTGGGGAGACATTTCCTGAAAGGATTAAACTTCTCTCTGGGTAATGAGAACATCCACAGTCACATTAGCCCGGATTAAAGAGGAAGATAAATTCTGCTGCTTCAGAGCATAAACCAATAGCTGGTGGGGACTCCAAATAAATGTCTCCTTTGGGTAGGTTCTCCTGTAATTGCTCATTCTGGAGAGAGCTCACATCTCCCGTGAAGCAGCTGGCTCCCAGCAGTCCCAGAGCACTGGGATAAATGGGGCTGAGGAAACGGCCCATCTTTCTGCTGCGTGGAGACACACACCCAGATGGAAGAGACAAAGGGTTTGCACTTAGAGATTAAATCCTTATGTCCTCTCTCTGCTTTCAAGCCCATCTAGGTGAGAAGATGAGGAATTAAACCGAGGAGCACATCTTGCAGTCTCCTTCCACTGCAGCCTCCGTTTGGGATGAGTGCAGCAGTCCTCTGATCCCTGCCTGGCAAATAGATCTCACTTTTCCTGTGCTCTGAACCTTCCAGGTGCAAAATGAAACAGATTGCTCTGGAATTTGGAAGCAAATGAGCCGGGCTGCTTGCTCCGGGCTTCCAATGTAATAAACACGGATCTGTATCTAATGGACAGTCTGTCACCTCCCTGCTCCCCTAATAATCATTAAACAAATAAATATCAGCAGGTGATCTCCAGAATGACAAAATTCAGATCCCCTGGGGATGGAGCAAGTGCAGGGGACAAGAGCTTGTCCCTCCCTTTGCCCTCTGCATTCTCAGAGATTTGTTCTCAAGCATCTGCTTGTCCCTTTGGCCTTTGGCTCTTGTTCTCCCTCCCCACACACCGATCCCAGACACAGCCTATCAGCCTCCAATCTCTGCTTGGTGTCGGCCTCCAGAAACTCTCATCCACAGCATTCATTACCGAGGGATACTTGAAACTAATGAAGAATTCTCTTAACGACCTTATGTGCGACCGCTCTGATTGTCTCAATCACGCCGATCTGGAAGTCACGGTGTGCCTTTTGGGGCCTCTCGTGGCTGATGAGAGCACAAAAAACCACGTGCTGGGAGAAAAGAGCGTGTGCCAAGGGGGCTGCTCTGCAGGTCCTGGTCTCAGGTTAAGTTCTGAACAGGGACTGGGCACAAAAGCTCAAAGCAGAGTCCCCCTGTCCTTCCCACCTCCCTCCTCTGTGGGGGAACATCCACACACAGGTATTCCAGAGAAATCAAGGACATCTGGGATCTACCCCCGCAGAGATCTCAGCCAGGCTGGGGGAAATCTGCAGCTCTTCTTACCCAGAATTTGGTACTGGTTGGTTTAGGGGGTTCCTACCCTTGCTCACCTTACTGCTGTGCCATTCCGGGCAGGATCTTCCTCCACTGGAGCTCCAGCTCAACTGCAGCGAGGAAATCCTTCTCCAGGTACAGCCCGTGTCCCTGCTGGGAGACAGGGAGGAGGAGGAGGTTTAAGTGGGAACAAGAAGGGGAAGGGCTGCAGAGCCATCAGTCCCTTTGTGTTTAAAACAATCCCCCACAGATGACGATCAGTCTGTGTTTAAGCATCTCCAGTTTACAGCAAATTGCTCCCATTGAAACCTCTCAGCAATCAGAATTAACACAATGAGCACCATCATCACCAAGCTGGAGTGGGAGAGGGCAGGAGGGCAGCCACATTAAGAATCAGATTTCAACCCACAGAGCACACAGAAGTCTGAAGAACAGTGCCATGGAACATTGTGTAACCTCCTGTTATTTCTCCACTATTTCTCTTCCACCCCACCTGGCCAAAATCACACCGACCCTGCAGCTGGGATTGCAGCTCCAGGGCTTCATCCCTAGTTTATTTTTCCATGTAGAGCAGTAAAGAAAGGGCTGCTGCAGATATTCAAAGGGGCCCAAACCAGCCAGGGAGGAGCTGAGCTCTTTGCCCACTCAGGGTGAGCCCCCAGAGCCACGAGGAGCTGCAGAGCTCTCTTGGGAGACCCCAAACACATGGAATGTTCCTCCTGCTCCATGTGCTGGTGCAGTGATCAAAGGTTAGTCTAACCAAAGTGCTTTAGACAGACAAAGATTAACATGCCTAAATGATACATGTGCTCTAATTAGAGAATGTAATCACCTCAGGCTTGATCATTATTGCTGCCTTTATGTTTAGCATTTCACTGCATTAAGGTCCCTGGCAGTTCTTTCATCTAACTTATATTCAAGGGCACCGGGTTTTTAATCATTAAACACCTTAAACACTATTTTTCAGGAATCTTTGAAGAATAATTATTTTACCAGTATAAACTGTGTGTCTCTGAAGGTTGATTTAAAAACTTCTCGTCTCCAGCTGCTGCACTTGTGTCAACAGAGCTCTTTGGAAGTCACACTGTGGGGAAAAAAGTAGCTCAGAAAATATAGGGAAAAAAAAGGTTTTTTCTTGACAATTATTTGAATATGGGGGGAAAAAAACCCCCACATGCATTTCCTCAGAGAGAACTTGGCAGAAACCTGCACCAAGACAGACTAAACCATCAAAGTTTACACCAACCTACCCTGCCTTTTTCCTGAGATCTACCAGTCAAGCTCTGCATCTGCTGACAGAATTACCTGATCGAGGGCATAATGACCACCAATTACACCCAATTTCTAAACGGAGCCATTGCTCACATTATGGTTTGTTGTTTTTTTTTTAAACCTTCAATCTCAAGAACAAAACAACTGCAAGTCATTCCCTGCTTTCCTGGAACCAGGCTCCAACTTCTCCCTCCTGCTGGGACCAGAGATCATTAACATTGTTAATGTTCTCGCTAAAACTGTTTGGAGACTGTGACAAGTCTAATTTGCTACTGACAAACCAGTTGGGAGTGTGTTTAAAACGCGTCAGTCTTGCTGCTGTGCCCTTTGAATGGATGGTGGCTCCTGACAGGTAGACTTGCCATTTCTGTTCAAGTATCTGTTATTTCATCAATCTTTTTTAGCTGGCTCCAGGAGGGAAAACCCTCCATTGCACTTAGTTTCATTTCTGCTTTTAGTTTTAAGGAAAAACTGTCTTTAAAGCACAAGGATCACAGCCCCGGGAGGGAAGGAGACAGCTCTTCAAGGCAAAGGGACTTGATTCCTCAAATGTGTGAACAGCTTCTGTTCCAAGGAAGAAAGCTGGTGCTGCTGGCTAGAACAGATGAACAAAGTGGGTCCAGAATCAGTCTGCATGGTCAATTTGGGGCTTCTTACCTTTTAGATACTCCCAGGATCATAAGGATGCCAAGAGCTGGTGGGAGAAGATTCAAATCTCGCTTGGTGAGACATCCTCATCATCACTCAGTGAGAGCTTCATGCCAGAAATACCTGGAGACTCCCCTATGGGCGATTCTGGGGAGGCAAAAAGGAGAAAGGGAATACTAAACACTCTGCAGTGCTGTGTTTTCATCACTCCAGCACTGCTGCAGAGCCTGAGCCCACCTGCCTTTGCTCCTCAGCCGAGCAATCCCTGCCCACTGCCACCCAACCCACCAAAAATCAGGCCTGTTCTCCCACTGTGGTGCAGAAGATGCACTTTTCATTTCGTGCAGTCAAGGAAACTGCAGCTCCATCAGAGGTTTAGTTGGCCTCAAAGCTCATTTGGAGCTAAAAGCCCTACGAGAAATCCATAATGAGAAAGATCTGATAGTTTAATGCATTCCTGCAAAGAACTGTAATTTGCTAGGAAATGGATGGCATAATATCATTCCTGAGATCAGCTGGAGGTCGGTGTGTTAAATTTCAGCTGTGAAGTGTCGGTGCAGAGGGATTCAATCAGGAGTGGGTGACTCAGTTCAGGGCCAGGCACAGACTCTGTGACACCTCCGGGGAAACTCGAGTCGATTCTTCATCAACACTTCAACACCCAGTCAGGCCTGGTTTTGATTTTTAGTGCTTTCCCCTGGTCAAGATGACTCAGTCCAACGCTGCACCTTTGGATGTAGATCCCAAAGCTTCATGTTGTTATTTGTAATATGAGTTTTCTCTGCAAGTGAAGGAGTCTTTTCAGCCCTGGATCTCAACATGCCCAAGGAGGGTCACCGTGACCCGGTATTTGTATTAGAATAAAAACACCAGAAAACTGAGAGTCACCCAAGGTAAGCAAATAAGCAGAGCTGGAGCACGACAAGGCAGTGACTCCAACCAGCCAAGTGGCAGTGATTCCACAGGTCTGGAATAATCCCCACAGAGACCACCTGGTGTGGAACACGCGGGGAAGCACCAGATGGTTCCGAGGCAAGACTGACAAGGAAATGAGATGCCACAGGAGGAGGAGAACTATCATTGCCTTCTAAGGACGCTGCTGATGCTGTGGGATTTAGAGGCAAACTAAATCTGGACAGGCCAGGAGCAGTGAACTAAAGGGAAGGTGCTGAAATACATCAAACTGAGCACCTTGGAGCCGAGAACAAAACAGAGCAGAGCAAATCCACGGCATGAGGGTGACGGGAGAGGGGCAGAGAGCTGGACTGCTGAAAGATATGTAAAGCCTGAGGTGGGATTAATGCATCTTCAGGATTAATGCACTCATAATGCAACACTGCCAGGAGAGCTGGCCATAAATTGCTGCAGGGGAAGGAGATGGCAGTGGGGTGTCTGTGTGGACTTACTGAATCACAGCATCACAGCATCTGCTGTGCAATATGTTTTGAACTCTGCAAAGCCCTGCTGCATAACTCACTTGTCACTTGGGCTGAGGAAGGGATGACAGACCTGCCAGGAGTGCTCAAGAACAGCCCTATTTTAACTCCTTCTTTTTTTTTTCCCCCTTTTTTTTCCCCCAATAGAAGTTTCTAAACCAGCTGTTCTCACTGACATGGTGCTGCAGCAAATTGATCAGCCTCCATTAAAACAAACAAACAAACAACTAAAATGCAGTAGAACCCAGTAAAGGTTCCAAAAAGACTCAAGAAAAAAATTCAAACCAGGAACTGTGGCAGCTTTTAGAGCAGGAAAACATCCACACCTGTTTTTCAGAGGCATTTGGGCCTTTTAGCTCTCACTGACAGAGGGTTTGGGCAGCAGATCCACCCCAGGGTCGGGGCTCCTCTCAGCCCAAAGGCTGGTTTCTCCTGGCAGGTGGGTGGTGCAGACACATCTAACAAACACCAGATAATTGCCCAGGCACCTGAGTCACCACACTCCAGTTCTCCAGGAAAAGGAATCAGCTCCTATTTAGATCCTTCCTGAACCGTCACGCTCTGATTCATCTCAAGAGCTCGAGAACAAAGTGTTTTGATCATTTAAAAAATAAAATACAAGCAAAGCAAAGGTACTTGCAACGACATCTCTGATGTTTTATAGATTAAGAGAGTCTCTCATGAATAACAGTCATTCCTTGTGTCATCTTCTTCTCTGGCTTGGAGAATTTTCATTAACTGAGATTAGCGCTAACTGGAAAATAATTAAACGAGCTTATAGAGTCTGGCCTTCCCATCAGCACTGGCAATAATTAATCAACACAATCAATAGATTTTAATGGCATTAAAATTCTGATCTACTGCCTTATTCCTCAACCCCACACCTCCCACTTCTATTCTTAGCTTCCCTGTGTGCAGGAACGTTCCTTAAGACAACAGTGAAAGGACAAATATAGACACTAAAATCGACCCTCATCTTCGCCATCCCCGTAAGAAAATGTCATCTTTTTTCCTTCATGATTACCCAGCATCACTCACCCCTGCTCTGTGAGCCTGAACTCATCATTCAGGTTCCCTGTTACCCCCACGAAGAGGCTTCTGTGAGGAAGCCAAAATAGAAGGAGAAAAAGGAGTATAAAAAGAAAAGTTCTCCAACAGGCACAGCCTCGCTGAAAAACGAGTGGAAGGTCAAAGTGATCCTAAAGACCTCCTCTTCTTAGACCTTCTGTTGAAATACAGGCATGTTTTATAGGTCTATCAGTGGGAATCCATCATGTTTTGAAGCAGGGGTTGGTTCTGGTAAGTGCTGATGGAGACAGGCTCCAGCTAAATCGCTTACTCTGGGGTTTCTCTGTGTCCAGGTACTCTGTGTGCAGAGAAAATGAGATGTATCTCCCTGTCCCCGTGGCAGGGCTTGTGATTTCAGTGCTTTATCTGAAGGGGACAGCTTTAATTCTGTATTTCTTTATGTCTGTGGTGCTCTTTTAATTAACTTTTGGGCTGCTCAGTAAGCTGAGTATTACATGGCCTTTGTTGGAGATGGATTAACCATTTCCTTATCACCAGGAGCCACATTTTAGCAGGGCAGCCTCTGCTCCCAGGAATACCTGCACTCCAGCCCAAGCACCTCAGCACAGGCTGGAAACCCCAGGCCCTGCAGGACTGAGCTTTTACCACTTGAAGATGCAGAAAGGAATGAAATTCCAGGTACTTCCTAAGCCTCTGAATGCAGTGCCTAATCCCAGTAATCCAAAAGCAATCTTGTTGGCGTGTTCTGAGGAGGAGGCTGCAAGAACAGTTTGTTTACATCTAATTGGATCCCTTTATATGTTTGTATTGTGCTTATTTCTGAAACCTTTCAAAATTGAAAGGTCCCCTGCAATATTTGGCTTGGCTTTTCACTCCAACCTGAGGGATTACCCATTATTTTGCACATAATAGCCCCAGACAAATATGAATTTTGTATTAGTGCAGATCAGAAAGTACAGCTTTCCCTGGAGGACCAGCAACCAGGACACACAGGAAAAATTGGGGAAATTGCAGTGATTCTTAAATTGCTCTTTATTGTGATTTGTTTTCCTTAGGAAGCTCTTACTTTCTGCAGCAGCTTCTCTGCTGAAAATGCAACCCCGTGGGGAAAATAAGGGAAGGCAGAATTTACATCTGAGACAAGTTTGGAAGTGCCCCCCAACTTTCACAGGGATGTTTTATTTGCCCCTGCAAACGTTGAGGTGTTTGATTCCCAGCTGGGTTTCAGAGTGTTCATCTCTGGCAGCCCACGAGGACACGGTGCTGGAGGAGAGAAGTCACGGCTCCAGCAGCTGGGATTTGTGTGCCAGGTCACTCTGCCCACAGCTCCCTCCCTTCTTCTGAGCTGTTTCTTCCTCAGGCACCCAGAGAAGGTGGGAACAAGCCCTGGGACAGGAGATCTGCCTGCCCAGAGAGTGGAAGATGGACAAGAAGCCAAAGCAAAGCCCGGTCAGGGGGAGATGCACTTGAGAAAGGAAGGACCCCCTTTGCTTAAAAGCCTGCTGAATGCCTTAACTCTGGACTGCAGGGAAACAGTCCTGCCCAGGCTTTGCTTTGGGGAAACCCTGACGTACAGGCACAGCCTGAAATCTGCAGTGCCAGCCCTCAAATCCTGTCATCCCACCAAAAAAAAACCAAAAACACAACAAAATCTCTCCTGCTCGCTGTCTTAGGAGACAAAAGAGGCGGCGTGCAGCACTGCTGCTGACACCTGTAAAGCTGTTCAAACCAGGCACACAAGATTTGTCAGAGCAAAGTTGACATTTTAAATGAAGAACAGTGATGAAGTGTCTGAAGATGTGCCGCAGAAACGCTCTGGGAAGGCAGCGCCGGCAATTTGGATACGACAGCGACGTGTCACCGCGTCAAAAATCAAACCAGAGACTCCTGCACGTGCCTGAACGTGTGGTTAAATCATGTAGGAACTCCCAGGTGTTGGGAATGCAGAAGGGGAAAGCTCCCAAGTCCTTGTTTAGGGGGCTCAGTGCATATTTTGAGTTGAGAATTAAACTTGTTTTGCTCTTGACTCAAGTACGGTTATTTAATGAATAGAGAGGAGAGGGAAAGTAAAGGTTCCTGAAAGCCAAAGGAAATGATGGCTCTTCCATTCTACTGAGCTGAATTAGTGTGAATCCTTCCTAAGCATTTTGGATGTGTGCAGTGCTACAATAGCACCAATAATGGTAAATTTATTTTAATCAGCTGAAGCCCACAAAAAAGCTGTAATGTGTGGACAAGCCAGTTGAGAATATAACCCAGAGTACAGTGGAATCCTCTGGGTTTTACAGAAATGCCTGGACCTGGAACCTTCACACTGAGGCATTTCAGTGAGAATGTAAAAGATTTCATTCTGCTTCCCTCAGCCTCCTTCCCACTGGAAGCTGAGCATGCCTAATGCTCTAACATGGGCCCAAAGAAAGAGGTTTTAATCCAATTTTCAACCATACTGGATGCAAAGAAGATTCGTGAAGCATGTCTAAAGTAAGTGATGCCCAAGCTGAAGAGAGAAATTCATTGGGAGGCTCCAGAGACAGATCCACTCCTCAGGCAGGGTGAAGAGGAGTGGGGCAGGCTGGGCACACATGATTTATCCCCCTGCTGAATTCTGGGGGCAGATGTGCCCCTTTGAGAGCCGAGAGCAGAGGTGTGTCAGCCAGCAGATGGTGGTGCAGGCCAGGCAGCTCCCAATTCCAGGGAGCCAGGGGCTAGGAATAACCCAGAGAAACCACGGATCCAGAAAGCCCCTTCTGTGTGCCCACCTTTACAGGCAGCACAGCCCGCAAAAACCTCACCTTCAGGGCATGCAAGACGTGTCTGGAGGTCCAACAGGCTGAGAAAGGCACTTCTGAGCACTTTTTGGTGTTTTTTGCACCTCAGTCTCCTCCTGGACTCTGATTTTCTGCCTCCACCCTCCCTCCTCCCCCCAGTCCGCTGCTTACAAAGCACCGAGAGTTTTGTTTAACAAGACAGGTGATGACCCACTTTAGAATCTCAGGATTGGCACCTGAAGGGGGGGGAAAGATGCTCTTTAATTGCTTGTCTCTCCAGGGAAAGCTTTCAATAGTCGGGCTGGTTCTAATATGACAGCACTTAGCAGATTTTGTTTTCTGTTGTCGTTTTGGAGCTCCCAGTTTATCACCTTATCCACTGTGTCCTCCCTCTGCCCTTCCCAACCCAAGCTCACAGTTGTCCTTCAGGCTGCTTTGCTGGGCGACCCACGTGCATTAAACTGTGCCCAGCATTTCACCACCTGGTTTTCCTTTGTCTCTTCCCTTTGTGCATTAAAGTTTTAAAAGACTGAAAAATGAGCACCGAAAAAATTTCCTCAGTCAGCAACCTGCGATCTATTATGGCAATTAATCAAAGACATACTTTGTCAACTTCCCCTTGTTCCCTTATGCTTTATGATCATGTTGTTATTTCATCAACACAATAAAAAGGGATTAATCTTCATTGCTGGGGAAATTGTTTTCAGGACTAAGGGTAGCAGCCTTAGCCACGCTGCTGATCTTGTAGTCCAGATCAATCCCTGGGAGCAGAATTAATTTTAAGCTGGGGTGCATTCATTAAGTCCTAGCGAGTGTATTTTTCATGTTCTGCACATTATCATAATAAAAACCTGTCGTTCAGGGAGGCACATTCCCACAGTCACTGCAGTCACACTGGCTCATCCAACCTGGGCAGGAAGGCTTCAGAGTTTGGGAAAGTGCAATTACTGGTGCCACTCGATCTCATTTCAGTGGCCGAAGGTTTGTCGCCCTGTTCTTAGCAAAGCAGCTCAGGATTGTGCAGACATTAATGCTGGAGGTGTCTGAAGTATTCACAGGTTAATTGCAGCACCCTAAATCTTCACGTTGACAGAGCATCCAGTCCATCTGTCCTTTGCTTTTCCCATTACTCAGCTTGGCCTTATCCTTGGCTCCCTGCCCACAGGGTATTGATCAGCCCCAGAATCTCCATGGCCAGCACTGTAAAACCAGCCAGAGATTTACATTCTGGAAAGAAATTCTGACAGGGCCAATAACAGCCTCAGCACCTTGTAGGCTCTTTTATTACCAAGTGGGTAGAGGGCTCATTTCACCAACTCGGTAAATAATTGGTTTTAGCTTAGTGTTCTTGTAGTTAAAATGTTTTACTAACAAGACTCACTCAAGGAAGAAAAAAAAAGCAACACTAGGCTCAGGTACATGTACTACTCCAGAAAGGTCTTAGGTGTGTAATAGACTAGTAACATGTTTAGCCCAAAACCAGCTGCATTGTGTGGAATTCCCAGGAGAAAGCTTGATCCTGAGTTTAGGGGCTTGCCAGAAATCAGGTTTCCTTTGGATGCCTCAGGTAAGTGCCTGAACCAGCATGAGAGTACAAATAATTGCTGTTATGGACAAGCAGGGAAGTCAAAAGCCCGGGCTGCTGGCACCAGCCTCATTCATCATTGATGTGAGAACATCAAGGCATTAGAAGTAAAAATTCCTACAGCTCAATTGCTGTAATCACCTCCCACAATCTGCAGTTCCTTCAGCCCTTGCAGTTCCCCTAAACTTTTCCAATAGCTCGTGAATTAGGAAAAAAAAAACCCGTGCCTTGAGTTATAACTCCTCTGTATTAAAGTGATCATAACAGATTAGTGATAAATACAAAGTAATTGATTTTTTTGGGTTTTTTTTTCATTCCCTCCCTCCCCCAAACAAGCCTTAAACCAATAACAATAATCACCTGAAAGTGTCACCATCGGGAAGTTTGTACATTTCTGGCAGCGAAAATCAATTGTTCCGAGGACGGGTTTTATCGCAAGAATTAATCACTGCTCTCTCCAATTACTGCATCACCCAAACCAGAACTGGGCTAGGGCATGGACCAGGCCAAAGCCTCCACTGAGGTTTCCTTCTGCTCATAAGGGCACACATTCAGGGATATCTGGCTCAAACTCTCAGTAACTCTGAACTGCTCAGCTGATTTATATCCACGAAGGATTCGCTCCTTGAGCTTGAATGTCTAATTCCTTCCCTCGGTAGTAAAGTGTGATGTGTGTTTGGTAAGAATAGCAATGACTGGGCTGCTGTTACACAGTGCCACGAGATAAATTATATTTATCATGTGGTTCTAACCATGTCACTTCCACAGTGCCCGGTAATTAATCTCCCATAACCCTTATTTCGCTCTGAACCTCGGGAGTGGATCCCAAGGGATGCTGTTAAGCATCTCTGCCAGGCAAGTGCATCCCCTCCTTCTCTGGCTGCTGCTGGGGTTCTGCACTGCCCCCTCACAGCACACAGATGCAGTGAAGCCAAATTTCCACTCTTAAGTGATGCAATTTCCCACTTTTAAGCGATGCAAAAGTCCTTCTGTGTCCACTGCCGTGCTGGGGTCACCACAGCTCATCAGGCACAGCAGCTCAGGTGCCCAGCCCTGGGCTGGGGAAAACCTTTCCCACCAGTCCTCCTCTAATAATGTTATTTAAAGAACCCTTTGGGGCCCAAAGAAGGCTCTGTATTTTAAACATCGAGGTATTATTAGTAGTAAGCAATAAGAAATGATTGTTCTGGAATAGAAAAACATTTCCTGGAAGAATCTGTGCCAGCCTTAATTACAGTCCCATTGTATTTTATCTTCCTGCTCCCCACACTGAGGCGAAGGGTGGGTGGAAAATAATTGGAACAAGGTGAAAATGAGCTCTCATTAAATTGCAGACTACACAAGTGCTCATTGCATGTGAGAGGGCTGTAAATATGACTTTTAATGAAGTTATGACACGCTTGCCAATAAAAGTCATTTACTTCACAGTATTACAGTTAATTATACACGGCTGGAGCCATTTATTGCCCATCCCTTGTTAACTTTGCCTGGGCTCATTAACCCTTTCACTGCCCTCTGCTTCTGGTACCTTCCACCTGCAGGAGAAGTGCAGGCCAAGGAGGGTGACAGGACTCAGGGGCTCCTCTGCAATGACAGAGAGAGCAGGTTGAGGTTACAGAGTGTTTGTCCTGAAGAGTTGGTGCTGCAGGGCTTGCACTGCACCCCCAGGGAAGGTGGAATTGCTGTTTTGTGCTCCTTGTTCTGCAAAATCCCCAGCTCTGGCTCCTCATGGGACTGGAAATCAGGTTTAGGGTGCCTGGCACTGGGTTGGGTGAAGGGGCACAGGAAGGTATTCAGCACAGAACCTGTGCCAGCTGTTTTACTGCAGGTAAACAGTTTTAGGCCATTTCTTTTTATTGTTTGTTGTAACTACAAAAAGCTCCCCAATTTGCACTGATGGCACGCGTGGCTCTTCCATCCCAAGAGCTCCTCATCTCCCACCTTCCCAAACAGTGCAGCTCCCCAGCCTGAGCCAGAATGTGTCAGCTGAGCACTTCTGCCAGACAAGAACGACTCTGATCAATCCCTCCCCACCCCCCCAAAAAAAAAAGACCTTCTCTTAAGAGAATAAATGGAATACAGGATCTGCCAAGTGTTGCTGGGCAGATTTAAAATCCCTGCAAGCAGCAGCCTGGCTCACAGTCACCCAGGGATCTGCTTCCCTTTGTCAGAAGACTTGCCAGCACAAAACTTTTATAGTGGCAATAAAGAGCATTAAACTACCCCATAATTGCTGGAGACAAGCAGCAATCCCCTCAGCACTGCTGCTGCTGAGCTCCCAGCCTGCTGGCTGCTGGGGTTTGCTTCTATTCCTTCCACCTCCTCGTGAAGTCTGGCAAACAGAACTTTTCCTTGATATTTTTTGGGGTTTTTTTTGTATTTTGATGCAGTTAATGACAGGTCCTTTGTGCAGTTCCTAAGGATCCTTCAGCTCTCACACCACATACTCCTCTTTTCCCTGCAGCATTTCAAACCTCGTTTGAAAGTGAGGCAGAGGGTGTGTCGTGATCCAACCTGCTGGCAGCACACCCAAACCCGAGGCTTGTGTTCTTCCAAACTGGGTAACACCCAGATTAAAATAAAAATAAAGGATTCAAACTGTCCATCCAGCACGTTAATCAACCTTGGCACCATAAGGTGGTTTGCTTCAATTTAATAATGAAGACTAATTATCCCAATAATTCAGCGTGACTATCTGTTCCTGACCGCTGCAAACCGTCCTGCTGCTCCTCAAAATCCTGTTTGTTCCTTCTCCCTTCTCTTATTTTAAGCTCCTGGCTGTTCCAAGTGCCTTTTATTTAAAGAGAAATTGGTTACCTGCTGCGTGGATTTCTGCAGGGAGCCCTTTCATGTAGACTCTTGCAATTTTCTCCAGGAATACTCTAATAATTACAACGACTGGGGACTTGCACGTTTGCTGTCGGAGAGGGAGCGACAAAAACGCGGCGAGAACTTATTTGTTGAACTCCCCACAGAAGGAAAAAGCAGGTGTGGGGAAGCCAGGGGGACTTGTGGGCTGGAGAAGAGCTGAGAGCACCGGGATTTAGGGCTGTTTCAGGAGCTGGGACACGCTCGAAAGGTCTGGAGCCATCAGGGATCCAACCAGACCCCAGTTCAGAGCAGAAACCAGGTTCCCAGGTGATTTCTGCTCAGCAATTTAAGATTTTGGGAGAGATTTAAAAGACTGCTCCTCCTTGATGGAGGACAAGTGGATAAAAGTTAAGTTTTAAGCTGACTGGTCTGACTTCAGGCTTTTGGAACACGTTTTCAGACTCACCCTGCCAGTTATCAGAGCCAGAACCAGCCAGTTCAGCTCAAACACCGAGAGGCCAGCGGTGAAATATTAATTGGAGAAGGAGCTAAAACTTGTAAAGATAAAAACTTCAGGAGTCACGTTCTGGAGCAGCCAAAAAGCAGAATACAATGTGTAGGAAGCAATGCCCAATCTGTTGGATCTCTCTCCCGTTGGAGATTTTTAAGGAGAGATTAGAGAAACATGTGAGGAGCGCTAAGTCTTGCTGATGCTGCCTTTGAACAGAGGACCTCAGGAGACTCCCTTCAGCTCTGTTTTCCTGTAATTGCCTGTTGTGAAAGGCTGTGAAATTCAGGCTTTATTGAAAGACAAATGTAAAGCCTGAGACGGTGCCTGAATACAAACACAGCGTCCCCCTCCGCCCCAGAATCTGGGAAAGGGATTATCCCCTGCTCCCCTCAGGTTCTCTTAGGAAGCCTCCTGAGATCCTGGGGGTTAACACAGCACCAGAGGGTGGTCTTGGTCTTTTCAAATCACAGGAGAATTTGAACAGCCTGGTGAGAAAATAAATCTGGAGCTGCCTGGGGCTGTGTTTTCAGAGTGACCTTTTCCACCCATCAGGCACTTCCAAGAGAGCTGCAGGTCTGCACCTTGGGAGATATTGGTTGGTCCTACATCCCTGGGGGTCAAAAGCATCTCAGGAGTACTTCATGATCAGGTCAGATGATTATTTGGGTAGATGAGCCCTCCTGGGATCCACCACGGGGAATACAGGCAGGTTGGGAATGGCATTGGAGGAGAGATGTGGGATCATCTGTGGGAGGCAAAAGGGACCCAGGATTCCAGCAGCACCTGGATCAGGATGATGAAGGCCCATCCCAAGTCCAGACCTGCCTGCATCACTTAGATAAACTCCCTCTGACAGACATAATTTGTGTCCTTCTGTAACACACAGGGGGAAAAAAAAAAAAAGAATGCTTTTCACCTTAAAATTACTCTTGGATGGAACCACATTTTGAAATATTCACACTGTATCACTGCAAGAACAACTCAAGGAAAAAGAAAAGAGTCAGATTTGTGTAATCTGCAGGCTGTGGCTGAACATTTCCTGGGGGTCCCACTGGTGTTCCTGGCACTGGAGAGTCAATTTTGGAGACCCAAACCTGGCTCTGGGCTTTGGAAGTTGGCAGGACATGAACATTTTGCAGTCACTCCGTGCTGGGGCATCAGGGGGACAATGTAGAGATTGGGGGTGTATAATTGAGTTTATCTTCACAGGAGTAGCACTTACCCTCGGGATTTAATGGCAGGGCGTTGTGGATTACAGAGACTACTGTAAATGTGGTCCCTGCACTGAATGCTGGATAAGAAACACCCAGAGACAGGCAAAAAGTCTTTATTTCACAGCAGAGTCACTTGCAAGTGCTGCCATTGTTGAGGGTCCAGAGCTCAAGCCTTAAAATATGTGTTGGTGAAGCTCTTTCAGTTAAATAAGTTTGGGTTTGGTCTGAACTAAAATCTCTACACTCCTAGTTCCAGAAGACCAAAAGGGAGTTTTATACTGGCCTATTTCTATTCCTGCTCAGAGGAACAGCAAAGCAACAAACCCACCTTTATTCTGCTCCACCTTTATCACTTCAGACAGTGGAGTGAAGGATTGGGTGGATTCTGGCTCAGAGGGGCCCAGAGTGAAGCAGGAAAACACTCCAGCTTTGCTAATTTCCCAGGGAATGATCAGCTCAGGCTTGTAGCAGCTTCTGATAAGAGGGCTCCTGTTCCCAACAACAGCCCAGATAACCTGCTTTTGTTTTAATGGCACCTTTTTCATCCTCAGCCTGGGAGTCTGTCATGTCAAGGGGCTATAAATTACTGCCACAGCATGCTCCTTACCACCTCCAGCCGCTCTGGGCCGGTGTGGGACCCATAAATCACACTGACACTCTTTGCCATGGCTCTTTTAATGCTCTTCCCACCTCCCCTGCCTTGCTCTCTCCCCCTCTCTCTGCTGTGAAGCCCAGTGCAGTTGGATTTAACAGACCCTCCTGACACTACCAGCATTCCCTTAGCCAAAAAAATTGCTTAAATGATTTATATAATGATTTCCCCTCAGATCTCCTCATTGGCTCACTGGACAACGTGACAACACCACAGATATCTGTTTCTGTTGCTCCCTATTTCGTTATTCATTTTGCTTTTTGTTCTGTTACATTTATTCCATTTGGCCAATAACGCCCCTGTCAAGTGCAGTTTAATTGGTATCTCAGGCCCAGTCTGCATTTTCATTTTGCTGGAATAATAATGTTGCTAAGGGGGATGATTTTTTGTAGAAGAGAGTTATGCTGCTCTGAACCCCTGGGTGGGTGCAGTGGGGTCGGTATAAAAGTGATTTATGCAGGTTTACTTCTCCCCCTACTCTGTGGTAACGGCAATCTAATTATAAAGTGTGTTTACGCTGGCACAATTGTACTTTATTTGTTTATTTATTTTATTTCTTTCATTCTTCATTTGTCTCAGTGTAAATTCTGCCACGTGCACACACACAGACACCCACCAGCAGCAGCAGCATCAAAGCCCCCCGAAAATCCATTTGGTTGAATTCATCAGAGGATAATTCTGTCCCTGGGGCTTTAGTCTCTGGAGATCGGTTGGTGGGGATCCCAACTGCTTGATTTGCATCCCAGCAGTAATAAAAGACTCCCACAGCGCTTCAAAAAATAATAATAATAATAAAAAAAAGCGCCATTGATGGAGCTTCCTTTTAGAAAATAGGATCAGCAGCACAGTAAAGAGCTAAAATGCTGTTACTTAAAATGTGTGCCAGATAAACTTAACCCTTGCAGTTCTGCCTGCAGCAGGTCAGCAACAGGCAGTTGGGATGCAGGGAGGAACAGTTGTGCTGGTTGATGCTCAGCCTGGAGAATCACCGAGCCAGAACTGCAGGGCCTGGTTCCCACCTGGAGCTTCTTTGGCTTTGGTGCTGGTTTGGTTGGGTTTGGTGTGTTTATTTGGCTTTGGTGCTGCTTTGTTTGGGTTTGGTGTGTTTATTTGGCTCTGCTGCCTGTTTGGGTTTGGGGTTTGTTTGCTTTGGGGTGTGTTTGTTTGGCTTTGGTGCCTGCCTGTTTGATTTTGGTGCCTGCCTGTTTGATTTTGGCGCCTGTCTCTCCGTTTTTGGTGCCTATTTCAACCCTTGGGCTGGATGGGGTGACTTTCCAGGGCCCATCTGCTGAGGTTGGATCCAACCCTGTGCTCTCAGATAATCCTGTTTTGGTTTGGTTTAATCTGATTAAGTTTCTCAGTCCCACTCGAGATTAAAAGCCGCGACCAGCAAATGCTTGACTGGAGACGAAATGCAAGTGGTGTTTTCTGCACCTCTGAGTAAAGAGGGTTTGTGGAAGTGCTCTCATATTTTTGCAGCCTGGCATTAAGACTGAAGAGGTGATGGAAGTGGGAAGAGCCTGTGCCAGCTGAGTGTCCCCTGTGTTTGATGGGCAGGGAAATCAGCTGGGATGTGGCTGGGGCTGAGTGGCAGGAACGCAAGGAGGGAGCTCAGCCCTTTGCCGCGCGCCACAGGACAGCAAATCGATATCCTGCCTGTTCCAGGAGCAGAAGGAGCAGGGAGTTCAGCCTGAAACTGCTGGCAGGGCCGGGAGAGAACTGCCTGGGCTGCCGTTGCCCTGACAAATAATGACAGAAAATGACAGAAGCGTTTTACAGGTAATGCCGCAATAAAAAAACGCATCCCGTGGGCTGCTCGCTCATAATTGGGCTGGGCCTGGCAGGGCTGAGGGCCAGAGCAACGTGGGATGCACAGAGAGGCAGGGAGAGCCTGCACAAAAGGGGGTTTTAACTTGGGTTTGCATGGCTTTAGGGCTGAGTTGCTTTGGCCACTCCAGCTTTGTTAAACTCTGACCAAACCTGCTTCCCCCCAGGACACAAAATGAGCATCCCTCTGGAGAGAGATGGGCTGTCTGAACTTTTGAAACAGCCAGTGCTCCCTTCAGTATGACAGAGGCATGAATGGCAGGTTTCTTGCAGTGTTCAAGTAATCCTGTGTATTTTGGGGATTTTTTTTTCCTTTCTTCAGTCATTCTAAATAGATTGTAAAAAAAAAAGTGAAGGTCCCCCCACGTGAACAGGCTTGGTTTTGGGCACTGTACAAATATGGAAGTGCATCATTTTCCTCCTTGTGCTGCTCCCCTTGGCCTGCAGTGACCACAGGCTGCAGGAATGTCATCATTCCAACGGGGAGAGAAGGTACAGCAATAACTGTGTGCGAAGGCATCAAACATTCATGGCCATGTCTGAGGCTTTCTAGTCCATAAACCTCCTCTGAACTCAAGTAATAGAGTTATCAAAAAGATAGAGCAGCTGTTCATCATGACTGTGTGATACTCAGGGGCTCCTCTGGAATGTTCCAGTGTATTGAGTACTTTGGTATAATCCGGGCTACTGTAAAATATATTAACCAGTACCCAACAGACCTCAACTTTTGCCTTTTTCCAATCTTTCCCCCCCTAGTTTTGAGGATAAGCACATTATTTAGAGCATTATGTGACCTGAAGTTTTCTACACAGCCACTTGCACAACTCCACACCCCAGCCAGTTGGAATTGTGTTCTTGTGCTCCACGTGCTGCTGGTTTTCCAGGCTGTGGAGTGGAGTTTGTGTGCTGCAGGTCAGGGGAGAACATTGTGTACAGCAGCGTGTGCTGGGCTGTGCCCTCCCTGCTCAGTGGGCATCACAGGGGTCAGTGCTATTTAAAAACACAGGTTTAACAGAATCCTACAAAGTGAGGCTTTTACATCAAGTTCAAGCCCGGAGGAATAACAAAATCTGGAGGGGGACCCAGTTCTGTGTGAACTCCTCACCTCTGAGCTCAGCAGCTCTTATTCTCAGATTGCCAATACCATTCATTTGCCTCTTCATGGCTTTTTTTTTTAAACAAACCACTTCTGTAGGTACCAGAGCAAGAGCTGGGCTGTTCTTCACTTACTCCTTCCAGCTGCTGTTCCCTGGTGGGAGTGTGTGGCTTGTGTGAGGGATAAAGGCAGGTCAGAACACGAGGAGCAGAGTGTGGTATCTGCTCACCCGCTGCCCTCAGTGCAAGTCATGTGTCCCTAATTAGGCTCTCAGTACCAGGCTGGTTCTGCCCCAGTGCTTTTCAGAGGTGTGAGTTAAAGGGCTTCACCGGCAGAACTGGAGTCAAACCTCTGCTCCTTCGGGTGAGTGTTAAATTTAATGACCCTTCTCGTGGCTCTGTTCTGCCCTTTACCCTCAGCACGGGGCTGGTTGGGCAGGAATTCCCGCTCTGAAGTCAAAGAGCAGCCTGGGAGAAGCTTCAGTTGTGTCCTTGAGAGTCTGTTTCTAAGGCCAGCAGTGCTTTTTTTGTGCTGTAGCTTTGTTTCAGTCGGTGTGTTGTGTCCTAACAACTGAGAGCTCTGCAGGGAGTGCTCAGGGATGGCTTTGATGGGTTTGGCTCCAGAGCAGTGCTGGGATGGGACTGCTGACCCTGCAGGGCCACCTCTCCTCCTGGGGACACCTCAGGAGTGCTTTAATTAGACTAACCCTGGACTAACAGAGCAGCAAACCTGAGGAGAGGCTGGGTTTGATGTTGCAGAGACCCCTTTGTGCCCTGGGTGTCCAGGGGACACGGGGCATTCCTGAAGAGCAGGATTTACCTGCATGCAGGGCCAGCAGTGCCCTGTGCTTTGCACATCCCAGCAGGGCAACAGGATTTGACAGCATTTTGATGGACAGGCCCTGCTCAAAGCTTTGTTGCCTTTCCAGAGATCTGGGAACCCTCTGTTTCTGTGTCATCCTGTCGTGTGTGTGTTCCCTCCCATAGAAATTGTGGTGCTGCCTGTGGATTACACTGAATATTCCACCCTCTGCCTGTCGAAACTTCTGAGCTTTACAGTTGCAGCCCGTGCACGTAAATAATTTATGAAAGACATTATATGGATTTTTAAGTCTTACCCTTTTGGCATCTGCATTTTCATCTCTGAATGTTGCTCGTGTAGAGCAGGGCTGTGATAAATGAGCTTTTCAGGGAATTGGTTATGGTGGATTTTAGGAGAGAGCAGAAGTAGCTGTTACTCACGTAAATATGCAAAACTTTGCTGGTAACAAACTAGAAAAAAAAAGGCTAATTAGTGTAATTACTGTCATTATAATTCTAATTTAACTGCATAGACTTGTATTGCAGCAACATCAGAGCTGTCACATTTGCAAACTGCATAATTATATGTATTAAGTACTGTCTCTGTTGCATCCAATACATGGAATAGGCTGTTACCTTAAAGTGCTCCAAAAAAGAAGTCAAAGTGTCACTAAAGGGCTGACTTGATCCCCTTGATTTCTCTGATTGCCAGTGAAAGGTGAAACAAAAAAGCTTGTCTAAATAAATGCCTTTTAAAAATTTACTCGATAAAGCCCATAAATAGAAGGGTGAGCTGGAAATGCTGAACGAAATAATTCAGAGCTTGTCAGGGAACTTCAAGCCCTGGCACTGCTGCTCCTTTTTGGGAGAGCTCATGTCAGCGTAGCAGCTCTTTGGTTGTGTGTGACGTGCAGACCCAAATCAGACTTTGAGTCTGAGGTTTTTCAACTCGGTTTCCTTCCCCGAGACCATGACATGTTGCAACGCCCTCTTTGAGCCCCCCAACCCTCTTCCAAACAGTCTGAGGAAGTGCATCCTGTGAGACTTCCTTAGTTAATATGTATTTATGCTTCTGGAGCACTTCTTGACAGTTTGTTTTCTCCCCCTTTCTACATAAAAAATGAGTTGCTTTTGTACCGCTCAGCATTGTGTTATGAATATTAATCCAGAGGGTTTATTTTTGTTATTCTAAATCTGCCTGTATCCTTTGTAAGAAGAAAAATGGGACATAATTAATCTCTCTGTTAATCTTGATATTTGCATGGAACAAGAGAAACAAGCTCTTCAAGCCACTTGCTTGACTCTTAAGAAGTATTTACACTGCAGTTCAGAGGGAAACTCGAGGGCTTATTTATTTATTTATTTATTTATTTTCCCCATCTAAGATTCAATACACACAGTGGGAGGCGAATCTTCTAATTCCCAGTGAGTTTTAACTGGTTCACTGCAGCAGCTGGGAGATGATTCCAGACCTGTCTGCAGGAGAAGGAGTGGGAAGTTTCCCAGTGGGAGAAGGCCCCCAGTGCACATCGAGCTGGGTCCTGGGGCAAAAACCCCCCATTTTGGGCACTGATGGCTGGGATGGACACAGCAGAGTGGCAGGAGGAACCTTAGAGGTCTTTGACATCATAACAAGCATCGTGTGATGTGAAGGAATTGGAATTTATCTAATGCCTCGTTGCTGTTGTTGTTAACAAGAGAGTGACAGAGAAAAAGATGCCAATTAAAAGGAGGGAAGGACGTGTGCTCTGTGTCAATTAATGGGATCAGTACAAGCATGAGAGCAGGCTCAGGGTTTTGGGTTTTTTTCTCATGTTGGTCAGAGAATGGTGAAATTTCTGCAGGTTGAGCTCTAATTTCCTCAGAATCCTGAGAAAGCTTCAGCACAGGTGGGACGCTGATACACTGAGTTTCTCAAGACAGGTGGCATTCTCTTACCTGAACCCTCTAATATTTTGTAGTGAAATTCAAAGACATTGTGTGTGTCCAAGGAGGAGGTAGAAAGCTGAATTAAATCAAGTTCAGCTGAGAATTCAGTGGGTAAAACCTCAGTGTGTCTTGCTGGTTTGGAAAGCTGCTTTCCAAGGAGGCACTTTTGCTGTCTGGCTGTATGAAAAGAACTTGCAGGTGTGTTTCCCTGGCATCCTGCTCACCAGAGACAGGTTATTTCAGAGGTTCCTGGTGCCCAGCATGTAATCACAGCTCCAATCAGCAGGTGAAGCCACAGTTTTGAGAGCATGTGAATGAAATCCTCTGGCTCCTCTCCTCTAGTTTGCTGTGACTTTGACTTAGGGCTGTTTCCCGGCTGTCCCAGGTGGAGCTGAGCCCAGGAGGGCGCTGGGTTGAACCATGCACAGGGTGACAGCAGCAGTGCTGGGCTCTGTGCAGTGCCAGCAGTAGGTGCAGAGCAACAATTGCTTGCCAAGACAAACCCTGTGTGTTAAAATTCTCTCAGCCCTGGCGTCTCCCTTCAGAGCAGCGCGATGAGGATGAGGTTGGCCCTCCATCTGAAAAGTAAATTGGAGCAATATTGAGCCTTTTGGAAATGGTAACCCTGCTTTGAAGGCTCCTGTTTTGTGAAAGGTGCTTTGAAGGTATTCATTTAACTCTGAAATGAATTCATGCTATTCATTCTGCCACTCACAGAATAAGATGTAATAGCAGTCGCTCACGATTGCTGTCATCTATCAACAGTTCATTACAGCCCAGTTAGACTGAGGGGATATGGCATTTGTGAAAAGTATTACTGTGTGCAGCCTCAAAAGGAAAAAAGCAGCAACTTCATCTATAAAGGACTGAGCCTGTTTCTCTACAAGCCCCTGCAGCTGATATTTGGGGTGGGTTTTCTGCAGGGAAGCTGCAATCCCTTGTGTGTGAACAGAGTGGAGCCCCAGTTACCTTCCTGGGAAATGCAGGGCTATTTCTCTGGGTAATTTTCCACACCTAAGCATTGGTCTTAATATGGTTTTAATCCTTTCAACGACTTCTCTGTGGATTGGAGAACATGCAAAATAATACTAGACAGGCTACAACGGACACCTTAGCTGGGGATGTGGTTTCCCCCAAATCTCTGAAGAGTAATTGAGTTAATAACTAGTTAACTACTTGCTAATGTATAATTTCCTCATTTAGACAAGTAAGTTGTAATTAACACACATGGCCTACAGATACATGCAGGGCAGGGTGGGGGTGGTGTGGGGGGAGATATATCTAATTTTCCTCCCTCTTTTTCCAAGTGTGGATAGATTAAAACGTCCTGTTCGGTGGGAATTACATTTTAATGAACTGTAATATGTACAGATCCCTTTAACGAAGGCTTTTTTATCAGCTCTTTTAATTACCAGGCTCAGCTCGAAGGCTGATGCTCCGTTGCAATGGTGCTGTCTGTCAGCAGGGGTCCCTTCAAGCTCACCAATACTCTGCATTTTTATAGATATGTGTGTGTGTGAGGGATCTCACAGGGATTACCTTGAATGAAATGCCTCATGTGAACGTCCCAGATTTGATCTTTGCTTTTCACTGGTGTAGTTCGAGGAGCTGACTGGAGTGGGGGTTTGTTAATAATAGCCTTTAAAAAGGAAAAAAACCCAAAGAAAATTAATAAAGCTGTTGATGACCCGTGTTCCAGAGATTTAAATACCTGTCAAAACCCAGACTCCTGTGTTTGGTGGGAGGGGGGATGAAGGGATCATCTTTGGCCAGCTCTAAGTGTCTGCTGTGCTCTGTTGAACAGAACCTGGGTTTGAAGGGGAGGGCAAAAAGCTGCAAAAAAAAACCCCTGCCTGGCTCGAGCTGCCAATCCTAAAAGGATGTTTCTGTGGCTTGCTCTCAGGGATGTCTGAATCAAACTCCCAGTCTTGAACATTTGTGGTGCGTGGGAGGTTGTTTAGCTGGTTTGGGTGGTTTTGCAGGGTATCTTTTAGTAAGCACTGCTACTATACTGGTCCACAACCAGTGGGGTGGAGGAGGGTTCCCTCCACTCCTCAGCGTGGTGGGAGAGGGATTGGAGGCTGAGTCCCTCTTCCTGCTTTGATTTGTCACCATGGATCGGGTTGTGTGTTGCACTGAAGGACCCCGAGGGCGGGAGATGCCCCGGACCGCGTTTTGATTCGCGGCGATTAATAAATGACAGAAAAATCCCTTCCCCGGCCGAGATGAGCGGCAGAGCTGTGAGGAACAGCCCCTCTGGTTCCTGCAGGGAGGGTGTGTGACAGTTCACATCCTTCTGATGTGGAAGGGATTGACAGCTGGACTTGTGGATTCCATGGCTTTGGTTTTGTACTGGAGCTGAGTCTGAGCTCCTCTGCATCAGACACCAAACCCCTCCTGTGTGTGCTGATGTACACTGCCCTCCACACGCAGAGGAAGGCTGCAAGATCTTCAGGGCTTGGATGCCATTTGGATCTTGCTCTCATCAGCATAATGATTCTCATTTTAGGAAAATAAAAATGTCATTAGGAGGAGAGGCTGCGTTTTTCTGTTTCAAGTGTAGGCTGTTGATTTTTTTTCCGGTGCCTTTAAACAACCCTGACTCCTCAGCTGTGTGGGTGGAAGCTGCCCTGGGCTAATGGAGCTGCAGGTTTAAGTTTGGTCCCAGAGGAACAAATTCTACCCTGTGGATTACCCTGACCAGACTCTGCAGAGCAAATTGGTTCCATCCTGAATCGCGAGTGTTGTCTGGGTTTAGCTTTGCCCTGCCTCGCCTCATCCTCTTGATGTTCTGCATCTCCACTTGCTGCTCCACACCTGTTGGAGCCCGTGGCATTTAGGGGGTTATTGAGGAGCTGATTCCTAATTAACTGCAGATGGTTAGCAAGGCTCAGAAGTATAAATAACAAACACCTACCCCGGTAAGGAGCAATAAAGTGCGTCAGGCTCTCCTGCGAGATGTTCTCTCCTCCTGCGCCTCCCCCCTCCCACCATTCTTCAGGAGTTTCTGCTCTGAGAGCAGTGACAGCCATTTCCCAGAATGTTCCACTCCGTGGAGGTATCTCTGTGCCATTCTGTGCTCCCGGATTTGTAAATAAATGCCTCGTTGTCAAGGTGACGGGCATTTTATGGCAGTCGGTTGAATAAATAAATATGCTGGGAAATTAAACCTCCCAAGTTTGCCAGTCACTGTTAGTGTGCCTGCTCTGTGTCGCTGCTAACATGGAGGACAGCTGAAAATCCTCCTTGTTGTGCTTTACCTTCAGCAGGAGAAGGTGTGAGTCTTACCTTGAGCAAAATTCCACCTTGGCATCACCAGCAGAGGCCTTGGCATTGACCCTGCAGAGGCCTGTGCCAGCCCAGGTCTGTGCCAGCACCGAGTGGTTCAGGGAGAGAATTAAGAAATCTGTATGGAAATGGGATCAGATTATTCAGTGTGTGCCAGTGGATTGCTCTTCATCATTTTGGCACAGGGGAGGTGTGTGAATGCGCTGGAACACCTGGCTCGTGGGCCATCACCTGCTTCCTGAGCATCCTCGCTGAATTTTATGGGTCAAATTACGCTTGTGGCAGTTTATCAATTTCCAATTATGTTCCTGCTTGCAGTGAGAGTGTCTTTGTGTTAATTTATTATTGTAAGTGGGGATAAAAATCGGCAGCGTTGGAGGGCGGACTCAGCCTTATAAACACCCCGCGAACGAGGATCCTTTCAGTCCTTTGTTCTGCTGGAGTTTGTGCATTCCAAGGAAAGGGGAGTGAGCCCCAGCTTATTAATGTATTTCTGCTAATTAGCCTGGTTGAGGGTGTTGGATTCCTCCTCTGTTTATGCTCCCCAGCGTTTTCAGCCCGCCTTCCCTTCCCACCACCGAACTCATCCATACGATGCTCTCAGCCTCGGGCTCGGGAGGAATTCCTGCCCAGATGGACCCAGGGTGCTCCTGTCCACCCCAGGAGCTGCTGGGACCTTCCCCCAGCGTTTGCATCACCACGTACAAAGACAGCAAAGATTAGAAAGCATATGATGAGTTGTTGCCCTCACAGACGACTCGTGACCGCTTCTGTCACCAGAGCGATCTGGTCACCTACTCACACTGCATTAACAGTTGGTGTTTTGATATCCAGCTATTTTTGTTGGAATCCTGACTGCTCCTGGCTGTGGAAAATACAGCAAGGGGGTTGTGTCAAATAATCCCTTAAAAGTTTTCAAAAAGAGTTCCTTCGCCGCGAAGTTAATAACTTTAAAAAGACCCCCACAAAAAAAAAAACGACCCCCAAAAAGCAAAAGGTGTGTTAACCCACTGGAATTAAACCTCCAGTGGGTGCTGGAGACACACAAAACCTGTATTTTCTACTGCATTCATGGCATAGGAAAAAAAAATTGGGATGTGCAGAAGGAATGGGGTGAAGTGGGCTCGGATAACCAACTGTACGTGCCCCTCTGCTGCAGTTCTTTACACGTTTCATCCCTCTCCCACCCCCAGGTATTTTTCAGTTCAGTGCCTCCTTGGTGTGTCAAATATAATTGGAATTTCCTGCTTGATTGTCTGAGCAAATTCTTGCGTGTTTTCTGTAAAAATGCAATAAGTAAACAGATTAGAGTGAGGAAAGAGTACATGAGCTAAAAAAAAAAGTAATTAACAAAATCATTGCCACTGGTGGTTGTAAGTGGAAGTAAACCATCTTAGCAGAATTCCTGCTAAATTAACCAGGCAAATGCAGCTCTGTCAGGATCTTCCCAGTCTCTCAGTTAAGGGGGTTCAGTAGCCTGTGATGTCCATCCAGCCACAGAATTACCTGTTGAATGGCAAAAAGGAGCAGAATTGATAAGGGCAGCTTCCACCAGGTGTGACAGTCAGTGCTAATGCCAACATAAATACACAGCAAAGCCCCCAGCTGGGCTGGAACACCCCAGACCCCCTGGTACTTCTCCTGAAGTCTTCAGGATCACATGAATCCAGTTGCCAGTAACAGGCAGGGTTGTTTTTTCTTTCCCAGCCATTCTTCATTTTAAATGGGTTTAACAGCTCTGGAAGTATTCATGAATTCAGGTTTCCTCACTCCCCTAATCATGTTGTTGGCTTAAAATTCCCATTTAATTAACCTCTTCACCCAAGGCATAAATCAATACTCAGACTCCAAATGCTCACCACCCTGATAGTGATTTTCATTTGGGCTCTCCTGCTGGAAATTAGAAATTAAGATGCCTGCGGGGGAAAAAGGAGCAAACCAGTTGTGTGGAGTGAGGCACAAGTAACTCGTAAACTGTAATAATGAATGCCCTTGGATGGAATGGGAAATCCATTCATTAAGGTTCCAGGGGAGAAAGAGAGACCCAGCCCCAGCTGAGCTGCATTCCACAGGCTGGGCTCGTGTTTAGGGAGAGATTGTGCTCTTGGAGCCCTGAAAGTCCCAGGAGGACGTTAAAGTAGCAAAAGAAGTTGGAATTATATGAATTTCTTTCCACGATTGTTTGGCTAAAGACAAGCTAAAAAAAAAAGCAAAAAAAAAATGCTAATGCTGCAAGCCTAAAACTTACCTTGATCTGTTGTTAAAGCCTGAGTACCCCCTGCAATAATAATGGGCAGTAATGGAATAAATAATTAATAATCACCAGATTTAATGAGCGGATAGAACGCGGCTGTTTAACGAGATGTGATAGGTTTTGTGGCTACCTGCTGCAGTCAGGGCTGTCTCTGCAGGAGGGATTCCCACCTCTGTGTGCTGGAAATGCTGTTTGCTGCGGTGGGGAATCGGATGAGTTGGGAAATGAGCTGCCCTGGCACCAGGGCTGTGCTCCAGGGGGGGTGATGTTGAACCTCATTTAAACCAGGGAACGCTCTCTAATCAAGAGAGAGCCATTTGCTTCGAAGTGGTGAAATTGTGCATATTCCAGGGAACATTTCTGCAAAGCCCCCATGGCCAGCTCTGCATCCCCTGGTTTACAGGTGGTACTTCAGGTGCACCTTTTCTGTTGGGCAGCAGTAATCAGTCCTGTGTTCTTTATTGCCTCCCCTCACACTCAGGGAGGTTCCTTCCAGATTCCCCTTCTGCTTCCTTTGGACAGATAATGCTCACCAGCTTTCTGGCTGGAAATTCTGAGCGTTTCTGAAGAGACTTGGCAGTCTGATTTTCTTCTTTGAATGAAGTGGAGGATGCTGTTATGCCCAGGCCAGAAGAAGCCACGTAATTTTCACTTCAAACCCTGCTAGAATCAATAGAGTCTTGCTGTTTGCATTCACCTGCACGAGGAAAACAGGGTTTGAGGCAGAGTGTCCTGCCTGCATCCTTTAATGAGCATCCCCTTCGTGGCTCTTTGTGGGCTCAGGTCTCGGTGCTGCTGTTGCAGAGCATAACAACGAGCTGCTTCAAGAGCTCAGGGAGCAGCAGTTGGGCTCTGCTTTCCCTGACCTGCTCGGGGTGTAATAGTCTCTTTTGAAAGCTCTGAGTGCTGCTCAGGTACTGACTGTTTGTTGCTGGTGTAAACAGAGTTTGCTTCGTCCGTGGTGAGGTTTTGGTGGTTTTTCTAGTTTAACTTGGGTATGAAAGCTTCCTGTTGTTTCCAGAGCCACCCTAAAATCCTCTTGCTTGTTGCTACGTGTAAGGGGAAGCTGTATTTTAATATTTCGTACACAGAGTATTCTCATCCCTTCAAATCCAAAAAGAAAGGAAGATGTAGTTCAGGAAAAAAACCTCAGAAGGGACTTTCTTAGGAGCAGACCTACCTGTGCTTGTAAATAAAGCCATATTTTCCAGGGTTAGGAGTCTGAAAGCAGCCAGGTGAGGCTGTAGAGGAGCCCCAGCACTGCTGTGTTCTGCATGCAGGGGACATTCCGGGTTTCCTCAGAGCTTCCCTGGCGGGTGTGCACGTGCGAGAGCCGTCACTGCAGGCTCCATTTCACCTTGTCACATCCCATTTCTGGGCTGGGGCTGCGCTGGGATGACAGGGGAGGCCTCAGAAAATAAATAAAGATCGGGGAAGTCAGAGATCATTAGAGCCGACACCACCTCACATGTTCATTAATTATGAATCTACTTGGAAGGGGTTCATTAGACTCCTGGCAAGTGTGTGTGATACAGCTTTGGAAAAGCACTTGACTCAACTCTTGGAAGATCTGAAGCAGAGGAACCCAGAGGTGCAGTTCGACCCGAGGGTGTTTAATTCAGGTCTGCGCTCGAGCCCAGGGTTTGAGTTTGCTCAAGGCTGCAATTCTTGCCACGTGGGCTTTCTCTGCAAACCAACCCGAGGTGTTTTCCTTATGGAAAGGAGGATTTCTTTCTGTGGGAAAGCTGTTTTTTTTTCCTGTGGGCCATGTCACCCCAGCTGTGCTCTGCCTTTCCCAGTGAACTCCCAGCAGTCCCCAGGATGTCTCACAGCACATCAAGGAACGTTCTGGCTGTTGCTTAAAGAAACAACTGCAACTTATTTTCACCTCCAAGATAAAAAGCTGGCTTTGAAGCCCACCCTTTTATTAACAGATGGGGAGAAGCAGCTCAGAGGAATGATGGGATGATCCCAACTGGGGTGTCTGCAACCCACCAAGGGTGGGAAAGGGGCAGTTGGAGCTGCATTTATTCAGTTAAAAGAGCACAGACACACGGTGTGGGGTGGCTGGAGCAGGGACTGATGTTCCCCAGCTGACTTTGCCCTCCAGGGCTCAGACAGATCTGGGCTGGTGCCTGTCTCAGCTGCCGAGGAACAGCCGGGGGTGATGAGCTTTAGCGGGTTTAGATGGAGCAGTTGGAGGTGTTACCTGCTCACACAACCAGGCGTGATTAAAGTCCCTTAATTAACCTGACAAAAGCCTTCACTGACATTTTACCTTAAGCTTATTTTTATTTAACTCAAGAGGAAACCCGATTAAGTCATCAGTTTAAGCTGAGCAGTTTAAGTGTGGGCAGCAGAGGCTTTTGCCCGGGTTTAACTGGAGATCTCGAGATGAAACAGCTGAAAGTTTTGCCTGGCAAAGGTGTTCCAGTTTGTAACCTTGGCTGTGATACAGCTCTCCTTCCAGTGTAGCTTCTCCTGTCCTCCCTAAACTAATTAGAACACGGAGGCACCAGCACTGAGGAGCTGGTACCTTCCTTTATCCTGACTCCTTTGAGCCGATTTCTGCTTCCCTTATTCCCTCAAGGGCAGCTGGAAGAATCCCTGGAGCTTATTCCAGCCTGCAGCATAAGCTGGGGAAGGGCAGGCTTGGAAAGCTGCAGCTGCTGCCTGACCCTGGGCCGGTCCATCAGCGAGCTCAGCACGAGGCACCGTGTCCCTGGAGCAGAGATTTGTGCCTGTCTGTCTGTCTGTCTGTCTGTGGGCCCAGAGTGCAGCTCCCAGGCCGTGGAGATCCCTGGCAGTCGTTGATGCTCGTGGGTTCCCACCTGCTGATCTCCCCTCTGCACAACTGCAGTGCTAAATATTCCTCCCTTCCCTCCTGCTCTGGGCAGATCATTCCCTTCCACACTGGCTGCTTTCATGTTGGGGAAGAGGATCCATCTTCCTGCAGCACAGCACCTTCAGCTGAGGCCCCTGGAAAACACTGAGAACATTAAAACCCGTGCCAGGAATGCCAGGGAGTCGTGAAGTTTTCAATCCTGCTCCGCGAAAAGGTCAATTAAAGCGAGCAGAGCGATTTATCCAAAGTCCAACCGCGAGTGGCTGATGGAAATGCAGCCCAGGGGTTGGGTTTATCCATTGCCAGTGCTCTTCACCGGAGCTGCTGGTGCCACAAAACCTCTCCAGGGGGTCCTTGGTGCTGCCCTGTCCCAGCTAAACGGCAGAATCCGTGGGGTTTGTGTGTTCCCGAGGTGGTACCGGCGCAGTCAGGCAGCGAGCAGCACACGGAACGTGCTGTGGGTCTGAGCTGGGATTTCTGCCTCTGGGTTTGAGCCAGCACTTGAAAAACACCAGCCAGTTATCGAGCTGGAACCCTCAGGGGAGCTCTGAAGCAGAGAAGCAAAGAAAGGAGCCCAGAGGGTGTGACTGGTAATTCTGGCGGTGGTTTAATGATTTCTCCAAGGCGGTGCGGGGTCTGAACAGGGAGGGTGCAACAGCCCAGGAAAGGACTCTGGATTTAGTTTAATATATTCTCAACAAGGTATCTGCATGTTTGTAAGTGTTACAAATCAAACTCAAATGAAAAACAGTCCTCTGTTCAAACATTCTTCCGTGTAACTGCATTTGGGCTGCAATAACATTATCAGAGCGTCTTCCAAGCTCCAATTAATGCAAACCTAATTCTCCCTTAATACCAGTACCAGGAGGATTTGGAGTTAGGAACACACAGATTTATCTTGGAGCTGCTGGATGATTTTCAAATGCCTTTTGTACAACTTTTTACGCTCTGTGTGTGTAGCTTGTGGAGGAGAGCTGTGCTGATGTGGAGATCTACACCAGTGCAAGGACCTGGCTATTTAATAATAATAATGCCAAGTAATCAAAGACAGACTCTGGGAATTAAGAGCTATTCCCTGACTTTTATTGTTAGATATTGCTGTTATATCAAATCAGCATCTAGAATTATTGACATTTCTCTCTGAGACATCTTGTCTCAAATTGGGACAGTCCTAACTTTAATCTCCTCTTGGTTGCAGGAGGCAGTTACTGATAGAATGGTGTCTGTATTTCTTTGTGGTGGACCCTTTTCCTGAGGTACTTTAAGATGACTGTTCCTGAGAATATAAAATTTAAATGTGTACAGCACATCTCAGTCCTGTCTGAAAGTTGCATTAACATCACAGAAATTTGGTGTTGGTGGTTTTTTTTTCTATTTTATCAGTGCCCATGAAATGAAAACAGGTATAAAATTTGTGCCTGGTTTAAAATTTTACAAGTGAAGTTACACCCAATGCTAAGTAGGTTGTTTTCTAACACTATAAAGTGCAGTGACAGGAGAGAGGGGGGAAAAGGAAAGGCTTGGAGTGCCTGTGGAAAGATGGGGAGAACTGTATCGGGTAAGAGGCTTAGATCCCTTTCTCCCTGAGCACTGGCAGGATTCACTGTGCTCTCCAGCAGGTTGTAAAAATACAATCCTGGCCCCAAGTTTCTGGGGGATATCTTGCAGACCTTTAATGTTCTGTACCCAAATGCCAGGGAAATATTTGCTGCAGCAGCTCCTGGTCCCCACAGAGGAGCCTTTCATTTCCTCTCCCCCTCTCCTTTGTCAGAACAAGATTCTTAAGTACAGCTCACAACCAAATGTTATTTATGTTCTGAGCTCTATCCAGTACCTGCTAATTAAGTTTTTTTGTAGCATGGCTCTGAACTAATTAGGGTTAATTGAGCTTGGTTGTGTATTACCTACTCCAGCACTTGTCCTGATGATCGGGAGTTCTGAGCACACAACATTTTGTGATCAGCCAACCTAAACTCAAGTTCTTCTTCTGGCTCTTCTGGCCTTTTGTGGTGCCTCTGACAAGCAAACACGAGCATCCCTTTCCTGCTGCCTTATTTCTTGAGGGGAAAAGAACGAATTCCTGGTCACTGTGATGGGCTTTTCACTGCGTGAAGTGGCCAGGGATGTGAGGCTCCACTGCAGTGCCACCTTGAGCTGCACTCCGTGGTCTTGGGGGGGCTTTTTCCACCCTTAATGACTCTCTAATAAGTGGAAACACTGGAATTCCTGACACCCAACCCCCTCCCAGCCGTGTCCTGTCCCAGGCTCGTGTTTCCTGAGCACAGCTGCTGGGATAGAGGCAGGGAAGGGAGGAGGCAAACGCTTGGGTGAGGATATTTCTCAGCTGTCAAGAGTGTGGAAGGTCCTGTCCGTGCTGGGAGCAGCAGTGGGAGGTTCCCTCCCTGTTACAAACACCCTGCATTGCAAACCTCCCATCCCAGAGCCAGAACCCTGGAACATAAGGCAGGAGCCCATTAAGCAGCACGTGGTATATGAATATTCATTCTTTTGCCTCGGTTATTTACATAAATTTAGCACAAGGCAAGCCTTTTTACTCTTGCTATGGCCTTTTTTTTTTTATGGAAATGTTGATCCAGCTGCACATATTTCCTTGAATTAGAGCAGTACCTTTTAATTTGCCCTGAACTGAAAGTAGTTTTTCCTTTTGAGTGTTTGGTCTGGAATGATGTCACTGGCTAAAGGGATTGTACCTATATTAGAGTCCCTGGAACCAGGGGGATGATGACAGAACCTGGGGTTCAGAGCTGGGAAACAGTTCAAGGGAAGCCAGTCCCGTGGCTGCAAGGCTGAGCTATGTTAATTACAAAGCACTGCTAATAAAAGCTGATGAAAGCAGCAGTGGGGGAGATCAGTTACAAATTAAATCCAGTGATATAAACTGGGGGGAGGGGGAGAAAGGCACAGGGGCTGGATGGGCTGTAATTAATGGTTATGCCTGTGAATGCCAGGGGTGCTCTGCTTTGGCCTGACTTGCTGCCAGCAGTGAGTGACTGAGCTGCTTTGGATCCTTTCTGCTCTGATTTTGGCCTAAAATACCCTTCCCATCCTGCCCTGGTGGCAGTGAAATAAAACCATTATCAGAGTCAGTTAAAACAAGTGTAAGGCTTTAGATGAATTACTTGGAAACCCCTCAGCTAAACAGTGTGCTTCGTGTGAGAACTAAGACCATGGGTTTGTGGGCTTATCGTGCAGATTTGATTTAAATTTAATAGAGATTAAGAAGAGGGACATAAATGCATGGCAGGCACTGAATATCAAAATTCACTAAGGTGTGAGAATGTCTCCTGGTGAGGGGGATTCTTGGTAGCAACAACTCTGTCATGTGGAGATACCTCAGGTGTGTCAGGCCAGGAGCTGGACTTGATCATCCTTGTGGGCTCCTTCCAGTTTAGGAGACTCTTTGATTCCATGCTCTGATTCAGAAAGCACTGAAATCTATTTAAATCTGTAAGCACAGGGGCACAAATGAGATGTACAGATAAACAAACCAGCAGGATGCTGTTTATCAGGCTTACACTCCAAGTGTGTGGAAGTCTTACCCCAGTTTGGGATGGAAATCCCCTGCTGAGGAGATGCTCCCCTTGGCTGCCCACGAAGCCAGGGTAGAACCCACCCAGAGCAGGCTGTGACAAGGCCAGCAGATTAAACACATGACTGACAAACCTTCAGAGAACATTAGGGAAGATCATTCCAGCTGTTAGAGCCGAGGAGCAGAACTGTGAGTCTTGTCAAGCCCTTCTGCCGTTTCACAGCATCAAAGTGTCACCTCATTAGTCAGAGGTGTTTCTGCAGCTCTCCAGCCTGAGCAGCACTTGTGTTCTGATGGAGGGACAAAAGGCAACGTGGATGGAGCAGAAATGTCATTTGGGTCGTGTTTGAACCCAGTGTCCTTAATTTTGTCACTATCTATGGCTGTCTGAGGCAGTGGATAATTGCTGGAGCAGAAGACAGGGAGGCATTTCCAGGGATCATCCTAACAGGAGTGTCACCTCTCCACCAGAGAACATTCCTGGTGAGAACACCTGGAATCTGCAAATCACCTGGTGCATTTAAAATGCATTTCCTACTGGTAGAGGACACACTGGAGCCTCTCAGAAAGTTCCTTGGAGTCAGAAAGAGGAAATATTTAATGTGACCAGACAGATTGATTGCTCCAAGACTGGTAATCCGCAGTGCCTAATTAGTCAATCAAGTCAAATTGTACTTAGCAAGCGTGACACAATTACATTACAATGGCAACACAAAGGGAATTCTGTTTTTATTACCCTGCAGAAGTCGGTGGAGAACAATCCAAACACGGGGGTTCCTTTGGAAAACACGAGCCAGGAGCTCCCAGAGAATTCTGTGCAGGACCCATAATTAAATGTGCCTGTTTTGGAGGCTGGAGAAACGTATTTACTGGTGTGTGAGGCAAAGTTGTGAGAGGAAGGAACCACATCATACATAATTTCTTCTGCTGGAAGAGAGTTTTAGTTTCCCACCTAAATATGGCATCCTAGCAATAAAACTTAATTTATAAATTATAGATGGGTTTGGGGTTGTTTTTGTGGCCTTTTTTTTTTTTTTTTTTTTGTCTTTCCCCCTCACCCATTAAATTCTTAAGTATTTAAAATATTTACCATGCAGGTTTGGGACTGGGAAGAATTAATCAAACTGTCAGGCTGTAGACCAGACGCTGCAGAGAATACACAGTGGTGTGTCATGGTTACTTAGCAACTCCAGCTGAAGAGGTTAAGGTAGAAAATCCTGTCATTTTCCATGTGTGAGATCTCCTCTTCCTCCCTCCTTTGTATACAGATATTTTTTTCCGCCTGATGATAAAATCTTTTGTATGTTTTAATGACCTTTCAAAACGAGCTTTCAAAAGAACCTACTATTTCTGTAGGCCAATTTGAATTAAAGGATGAATTTGGAGGATTTGAGTGTCGCTGGTAGCAAGAACAGGAGGCATTAACCCAGAATGTATAAAAACATCCCAAT